>PVKE010036145.1:0-16537 GCA_004027555.1 Craseonycteris thonglongyai | reverse complement strand
GGGGGAGTAAAGAGGGGGCATCAACTATATTGTGATGGAAGGAGAACTGACATTGGGTAGTGAGCGCATAATGTGATACATAGCCTATGTCATGTAGAATTGTAGACCTGGAACCTCTAATTTTTACCAACTACTGTCACCTCAATAAATTTAATGGTTAATAAAAATAAATAAAAAATAAAACATAAGGACATGAGATCTATCTGCTTTCATAAATAAATGAGATCTATATGCTTTGTAAAATACTATGCAACATCAAGTTAGTACCAATTAGGAAGCACTTCCAAATATAGAGTAATTACAATTTAAAACTATACTAACTTTTTAATGAACTATAAAGACGTTATTGAGTGCAGAGGGCCACATGTGAACCTGGTTTGTGGACGTAATTTGAAGTCTGTGTCTGGTGAGTTCTTCAATACTCTTATTATTTTTTCTTACTTTTAAGGTTGTTATCTTTTTTGTTTGTTTGTTTAAAGCCAGCACATTTTAAACCTCCATCCTTATGGACGGTTCTATATTCATTAATACCCAAATTGTTCCAGGGAAAGTGTCCACGTCTCTTTGCTGAGCAAAGTGGGTATGACTCAGTCTGAATGTGAAGGAATTCCCAGTTGGGAGGCCATATCTAATCAAGTGATTCATTGCTCTTACACCCACCTGACAGCTAACTTACATGCTGACACCTGGCATTAACAGATAAGGAAAGCAGTTGGGGCTTTTCGGTAACCTTGCATTAAAGGAAATAACCCATGAGACCATTCACATGTAGCTGTGGTTGTTAGATTTGAAGCCAGTCTCTTGGTTTCCACTTAACTTTTCCTGTTGCTATGTACAGGACCTCGTCCTTGAAAAGGGCAGACATAGAAAAAAAAAAAAAAAAAGACCGAGTGACGATGCTACTTTCTCTTTCCCACAATACCTCTCGGTCTTTTTTTCCAATTTGGGTCCTGCAGAATGGCTCCCACAAAGAAAGGTGGTGAGAAGAAGGGTCGTTCTGCCATCAAAGAGGTAGTGACCAGAGAATACACCATCAACATTCATAAGCGCATCCATGGAATGGGTTTCAAGAAATGTGCCCCTTGGGCACTCAAAGAGATGCGGAAATTTGCCATGAAGGAGATGGGAACCCCAGATGTGCACATTGACACCAGACTCAACAAAGCCGTGTGGGCCAAAGGAATAAGGAATGTCCTATATCGTATCCGGGTGCGGCTGTCCAGAAAGCGTAATGAGGATGAAGATTCACCAAATAAGCTCTATACGTTGGTTACCTACATACCTGTTACCACTTTCAAAAGTCTACAAACAGTTAATGTGGATGAGAACTAACTGCTGATTGTCAAATAAAGTTACAAAACTGCCTTTGAAAAGAAAAAAAGAAGACCGAGGAAGGGATAGTCTCGGGACTCTGGGTTTTATATTTCATTGTGTTTCTATGACCTCTAACCAACCCATATTCCATCTTCAGCTACATGACAAATTATTTTGATCATCTAAAAGCACAAAATTATTAGACTGTCTTATTAGATTTACAATTAATAAGAGCAATTTCATTGTTCATGTTTTTTGAAAAGTTCTAAGTAAGAGTTTGTACTCAAAACTCATTGAATCAACCCTGAAATCACTGAGGGTTTAGACACGAATGAAAAAGAAGTCCAAAAAATATCAAAGTTTGGAAAAATCTGAGACAAGTTATGTGGTGATTAGACTATTTATGAAAAGTAGTTTTGAATAAATATGCCAACAGCTGCTGCTTCTACTCAGACAATTAACAGTGAAATATTTGTTTCACCATGGTTTTCATTTGTTATCTTGTAATAAAAATTCCAGGCTATGTATTAGGCATTGGAAGAACTGGAGTAGGATTTAGCTCTCTTTTGACTTATGACTTACTTTTTGCTTTACCCATTTTTATCCCAGGATATTCTTCTGTTTTAGCTCCATTAAACTTTTTTTTTAACTTTTTATTTGAATATTGGCAGAAACTACCACACATATCCTCCTCTGCCCATACTCAGAACTGTTTACATTTTCTCCTATTTGCTTTAGCATTATTTTCTCCCTCTCTTTCCCCCTCCATTCCTTTTCTTCCCTTTCTTCCCTTCTCTCCTCTCTGGTTGTCTCCTCTGCTCTCCTCTCCCTCTCTCTTCTGCTTCTACTCATTCATTACCTATTTACTGATTTGTTTTTCACTGGATTATATTTTGCTATTATTATTTATTTCAATGCTCAGATTGTCCCAGAATTGACCACTGGCAGCCGTTTCAATCTAGTTCTTGAGTCTTTTTAGGCTTTCCATCATTCTTGGGGCATTTCTAACTTTCAGGCACTATATGGTGTTTCAGGTTCATTTTTTAATTTCTCTATTTCAGCAATGAAATTAGCTGGTTCCATAGCTTTAGTCAAAGAATCCTGGATTCTTTAAGTGGAGATACTTAGAAACCAAGATCTGACTGCTACTTGTGCTCATTGTTACTGGTTTATTACTGCTTCTAGGTGCTCTCAGAACTAGGAAACAAATACACACATATACATAGGCATAAGCATTTATATCTTTATTTGCAGATCTACTCACCTATATGTATATGTACCTTTGTTTATGTGTGTATATAAAATAATACAAACAATGGTTCATATCGATAAATCCTACCATAAACCACACTGCAGGGTTCATGCTATTCCCATTTCCACTTTTGCAAAACTTCAGTAGTCAGAGAGGTCTGACCCCATTATCATCAATATATTCACTCATTATCTCAAATCTAGAATTCACAGAAAGTCTAATTGTTTTAGGGTTGCCAACTCAAGGTCATGGCAAAAAGCAAACCTCCTCAATTGAGTTCATATTGTTTACATTTTAAGGTAAAGTTTGCATATAGTGAAATGCATAGATCTAAGCATATCATTCTGTGAGCTTTGATAAATGCATAAACCCATGCAACCCACATTCCTATCAAGACATACAATATTTTCAACACACTAGAAAGTAGCATATTTTTCCATGGATAAGATGCCTCCATGTATAAGATGACCCCTACTTTTCTAACCCAACATTAAGAAATCAATACATGTGTTACTTCCATGTATAAGACGATCCCCAATTTTTTGTCTAACCATTTTAGAGAAAAGTATCATGGAAAAAAGTATACATGGAGAAAAATAGTATTTTGTGCCTGTTCACTGTTACCTCTCCACCTAGAGGCAACCTCTGTTCCGATGTTTTTCACTGTAGATTAAATTTTCTTTTACTAGAACTACCGTAGATAAAAATGGAACCATATAATATATACTCTGTTAAGTCTTTCCCCTTAAACTCGGCATAATGGCTCTGCGATCCATCATGTCATATGTATCAGTATTTAATTACTTTTTGTTGTGGAGGAGTGTTTCACTTTATGGATAGGAGGGCTGTCTGGAAAGTATCCAGCCATGTAATATGAAAAATAGAGGCACTTACGGCTGAATGTTTTCTGGACAACCCTCATATACAAACCACCATTTGTTAGGTATTTTCCTTTTAATGGACATTTATTGCTGGTTTGTGGTAGGAGGGACTTGGAAATAACCCTGGTGTGCAAAGTACATGTCCCCTTAGACATGTGAAAATAATGAATTATGCAAGTGAGTGTGGTACCAGATGGGTTATAAAAAACGTATCTGAGTTGTCTGTTCCAGTTCTTCAAAGACTCTATTCTCTTGGAGCAGGAGATGCATCCCCAAAGAATGCCCTATCCTCTGCTGGAAGACTTGGCTTAAAAGACTTACTGGTTAGTGGGAACAGAGTGAACTCTCTTTATATCTTACCTCACAGTGCTGGTCTTAGTATAATCTCTTGTCTCATTTATGAATTTTTCCTGGAATGAATATTCTACAAATATATGATGGGTAACTGTGTAGCCCTAACATTCAGTCCACCTATAAACATCTTTAGTGTTAGCATCCAGGCTGGGGTCCTGACATACTGCAGTGATGCTCCAATAAACACTATATATTGCCTTCTCTACTTTTGAAAGAGAGGCAGACCACAGAACACTAGTAATCAGATTCTAAAGGTGACTTTTTATTTGCTTAATATTTCTGCACTGTTTAGAAGAGGCCGATAACAGCAATATCCTTTTTTTTTTAACATTTTCTTTTTTAAAAAATATATTTATTTATTTATTTATTTTGACAGAGAGACAGAGAGAGAGACAGAGACAGAGAGAGAACTGAACTGGGGGAGCTCCCAGTTCAGCATATGGGTCCGCACGGGCCGGGGCTGGGACTCGATCCTCGGTCCCGGTGCTGCAAAGCGAGCGCTTAACCCACTGAGCCATCCCGGCTTCCCCAATATCCTTTTTAAGATAATAGAACCTTGAAAAAAACTTTTTGGTTCTTGATGGCTTACCATATTTTTAAAAAGGAAAAGAAGGTTTTTGTTTACTTGGTGTTTGTTTTGTTTTCATTCTTTAACATCAGGGCACTGCTTATTATGGGTTACTTTGATGTACAGGGACATTAATTAGACAAGGATTTTTACCATGCTGATGGTTTGTATGGACATTCTAAGTGTTACAAATATTATGCATTTCTTGTTTTTCCATTCTGGTGAAGAAATACCACTGAGTGCAATTAGATGTTTTTCCTCTACTGATGTGTTTGTGGAAAACTGATGTAACCAAAAAAGTACATTAGAGAAGTTCAAACAGCCCTTTACAGAGGGATGTTTTCTATGAAATGGATGGAGGAAGTCTTTGATGAAAAATTTCCCATTTAGACTTTATCCTTTGTAAAACACCAAAACATATGAGGATCAAAGCATTTGAGTTTTTCCCTTTTTAGTTATGTATTAGTGGTGGTTGGAAGCCAGTCTATTAACATATAACTAAGACAAGGATTGAGTTTTCTTAACTATGTGACACAAGTAATTACCTACCAGATAATAAAGTGTTGAAGCTCAACATTTTGTTTTAAATTCTCATAATTCTAAAGTCATCTTAACTATTTTTTTTTAAAGATTTATTTTTATTGTTTTTGACAGAGAGAGAGATACAGAGACAGAGACAGAGACAGAGAGAAGGGGGAGGTTCCCAGAACCATCTCCATAGTTGCACATCATTTCTTTTTCTACATAGTTTCATTCCACAGGTGGGTGCGGGGCTGCACAGGGCAGGAACTGGGCCGGGGTCTTCACCCCGGTGAGAACTGAACTGGGGGCACTCCCCAGCTCAGCATATGCGTCCACACGGGCCGGGGCCGGGATTCGATCCTCGGTCCCCGGGGCTGCAAAGTGAGCACTTAACCCACTGAGCCATCCCGGCTTCCCCTTAACTATTCTTTATGGTATAAGTTCAGTTATACATCAGCTTAGATAGATTAGTTGCAGGTATATCAGTCATACACATATATCAAATATATATCGGCCCATACAAAGAACATGATTTTAAAAGCCATAACAATCTATGGCCATGGCTTGAACAGAAAGATGGGAAGATGCTATTGGTACATTTGGTTTACAGACCATACGTCATCCTCTCATGGACACCAATCCTCTTTGCACTTTGGCCAGGAAACAGTGAGAAGTGTGGTGCTCAGAGTAGGGAATTTGAGAAAAGAGCCAAGTATTTTCCAAGCCATCTAATTTCACTTTCTACCTATTTCCCAACTCTTGCACATGCATGCATTTGTGCCTGTGCACGCACACCCATAAATGCACACCCCAAACATTTCCCTGTTTTCCCCTTTTTGGCTCTGGAGTAATAGGTCAGAAAATGCATGGTCTTTTGTCAGAACTTGCACCTAAAACCTGCTAGGAGCTTCAATGCAGATAGTTGATCGTATGAATTTCTCTACTGGAGAAGACTGGTAGATTCAAATAGCACACTCCTTCCATTCAGAATATCTGAATGAAATATCATACTTTGCTCCTCCTATGAAAAAAAACTTTTTGAGAAAAACTAAAAATGCTCATTTAAGCCAAAAAATATTTCTTGAAGCAGTCACTCAGAGTGTTTCCATAGTCATATACTAAAATTTTTTAAACGGGGGAGTTGTGGTTCCTTTGTTAGCAGAAACCTAACATGGAACAACTTCGTGTCTATCAAGATCTTTACCAAGTGAGAATAGACTGGGCCTCTCTGGTGGGTGTCTGAGTTTCCATTGACTTCTATAGTCACTGGAAGAAAACAAATCCTTGACCTGCTTGTTTTTTTTTCTTCAAAATTTGATAGGTCTTTTATTTTTTTATAGTCTTTAACTTGAGAGAAGCCATGATCAACTTCAGGTGGATCCACCAAAAACTAATTCTTGGAAAGCTTTCCACCAAATGATCAATTTGTTCAGTGGCCAATTTACCAAAAATTAATTCATCTAAAACCAATCCACTGAATGACAGATTTACAAAATTTACCCAAATGTATTGGCTCATCAAAAAGCATGTCTTATGAAATACCGTACTCTTTTTAAGTATATCCCAAGGGTTGATAACTTTTTTCCGAAAGGCAACTATTTTAGGCATTACAGATTGTACACGGTCTCTCTAACATATTCTTTGCTGACAACCTTTTAAAGATCTATCATTCTTACTTCATATGAAAAAAGTCTGCTGCTAAGTTTGGCTCACAGGCTTTAGTTTGAACCCTTATATATTCAAATAATTTGTATCTTTTCATATGAATATATTATTATTAATTATATGCAAGGAGTAATTCTTGAATATAGTCAATGAATATATCCTTGCTATCAGCATTTTAAGGAATGTTCAATTTGTTAAAAGTGAAAGGTCACAAAGTGATTTACCATCTTTATGAACAATGATGGTATTCTAAGATTTCATATAAAATTTGTTTTAGGTTATTCCAATGTAATCTTCTCTTAAGAACTCATTTTCTAATTTTTCAATGATCTAACATGTCTTCTTGGGAAAAGTGTTCAAGTCTTTGACCCATTTTTTAATAGGATTCTTTGGGTTTTGTTGAATTGTATGAGTTTGTTTTTTTAAATATTTTTGGATGTTAGCCCCTTATTGGAGGTATTCTTTGCAAATATCTTCTCTTATTCAGTTATTTGACTTTTTGTTTTGTTGATGGTTACTTTTGCTATACAGAAGCTTGTTAGTTTGATGTAGTTCCATTCATTTATTTTTGCTTTTCTTTCCCTTGTCTTTGAGGTCAAATTCATAAAATCTCCTCTAAGACCAAGATCCATATGTTTAGTAACTATGTTTTTGTCTATCTGTTTTATTGTTTCGGGTCCTATGTTTAGGTCTTTGGTCCATTTTGAGTTAATTTTAGTATATGGTGATAGATAGCAGTCCTCTTTCATTCTTTTTCCATGTGGCTTTCCAATTTTCCCAACACCATTTATTGAAGAGGTTTTCTTTTCTACGTTGTATGTTTTTGGTTCCTTTGCCGAAAATAAGTTACCCATATACATATGAGTTTATTTCTAGGCTCTCAATTCTGTTCCATTGGTTTGTATGCTGTTTTTCTGGCCATACCATACTGTTTTGATTATTGTATTTTTGTAGTATAATTTGAAGTCATGGAGTGGGATACCTCCAGCTTTGTTCATTTTTCTCAATTGCTTTAGCTACTGTGGGGTCTTTTGTGGTTCTATACAAATTTGATGATTTTTTTTTCCTTTTTTCCTTAGTGAGTCTAGCCAGAGGCTTGTCAATTTTTTTTATCAGTTTCAGGTGTACAAAACAACATAATAATTAGACATTTATACACCTCACAAAGTGATAGCCCCAACAAGTCTTACTGCCCATCTGACACCTTACATAGCTATTATAATACCATTAACTATATTCCCTATGCTGTACTTTGCATCCTGTGACATATATATATATATATATATATATATATATATATATATATATATATATATATATATATATTCAATATTATTTTGTATTAGTTTCAGATATACAGTATAGTG
Organism: Craseonycteris thonglongyai; assembly: GCA_004027555.1. NCBI lineage: Eukaryota > Metazoa > Chordata > Mammalia > Chiroptera > Craseonycteridae > Craseonycteris > Craseonycteris thonglongyai. The sequence continues at coordinate 8,614 of PVKE010036145.1, read as the reverse complement.
GTTAGGCAGTTATATAATTTATGAAGTGATCCCCCTGATAAATTTAGTACCCATCTGACACTACATAGGTTTTAAAATATTGTTGACTATATTCCCTACACCATATTTCACATTCCCCGTGACTATTTTGGTGAGAAAGGTGAAAGGATTAGGAGGTTTGTCAATTTTATTAATCTTTTCAAAGAACTAACTCTTCGTTGCATTTAGATTTTTCTATTTCTATTCTTTTTGTTCTCTATTTTATTTTGTTGAATTCTGTTCTAATTTTTATTATTTCCTTTCTTCTACTGACTTTGGGCTTCATTTGTTCTCTACTTTCTAGTTAAGATGAAATGTTAGGTTGTTTACGGTATTTGAGATTTTGTTTTGTTTTGTTTTATTATTTTTGACAGAGACGGAGAGAGACATAGAGAAGGGGGAGGGCCCAGAGCAGTCTCCATAGTTGTACGTCATCAGTTTTTGACATAGTGTCATTCCACATAGGTGGGCGTGGGGCTGAGCAAGGCAGGAACAGGGCCGTGGACCTCCCACATGGGAAGCATGCCCCTGTGAGCCAGGGACCTCCCACATGGGAAGCTCACCCTGGCAGGAACCAAACTGGGGACCTCCCATGTGGAACGCACACCACAGTTCAGCATATGGGTCCACATGGGCTGCTGCTGGGGCCGAGGCTCGATCCTCTGTCCCCAGGGCTGCAAGGCAAGCGCTCAACCCACTGAGCCATCTTGGCTACCCCTTTTCTTGTTTCTTAAGGTAGGCTTTTAATACTATAAACTTCCCTCTTATTACCGTTTTTGCTGCATCCAAAAAAATTTGGTGTGTCATTTTGTTGTCCTCGTTTGTCTCTATGTATCTTTTTTTTTTTAAGATTTTTATTGTTTTTGACAGAGAGAGAGAGAGAGATACAGAGACAGAGACAGAGAGAAGGGGGAGGGCCCAGAACAGTCTCCATGGTTGCACATCATTTGTTTTTCCACATAGTTTTATTCCTCAGGTAGGCGCGGGGCTGCACAGGGCAGGAACTGGGCCGAGGTCTTCACCCCAGTGAGAACTGAACTGGGGGCACTCCCCAGTTCAGCATATGAGTCCGCACAGGCCGGGGCCAGGATTCGATCCTTGGTCCCTGGGGCTGCAAAGTGAGCACTTAACCCACTGAGCCATCCCGGCTTCCCCTCTATGTATCTTTTGATTTTTTTTTATTTCTTTGACACAGTCATTTTAGTAGCATATTGTTTAATCTCCACATACTTGTGGTTTTTCCCACTTTTCTTTTCCAGTTGATTTTCAATTTCAAAGTATTGTGATCAGAGAATATACTTGATATGATTTCAATATTCTTAAATTTGTTGAGGCTAGTTTTCTGTCACAAACACACGGTCCATCCTTGAGAATGTTCCATGTACAGTAGAGAAGAATGTATATTCTGGTGTTCATGGATGAAAGCTCTGTAAATATCGATTATGTCTGTTTGATCTAATGTGTCACTTAATGCCAATATTTTCTTATTGGTTTTCTGTTTGGAGGATCTGTCTATTTCTGTCATTGGGGTATTTAGGCCCCCCATTATAATTGTACTTTTGTCAGTTTCTTGCTTTAGTTCTATTAGTAGTTATTTTATGTATTTTGGTGTTCCCAGGTTGCAGTTTCTGTAATGCATTCAAAATTAAGGAGGAAACATGGAAGATTACCTGAAGGTGGCAGAAAGCAAGGCCAGGATTGGACTATAAACTATTTAAGATTATGAGCTCTCATACTTCAGAAGAAGGGGGTCTCAAAGGGTGATTATGTATTAGAAGGAGGAATCTGAAACAGTGGATTTCAAAAGTATGTTAACCTATAGATGCATAGAAGCGATGGACAGGGCTTGCTTAAGGCAAAGAAAAGTCATTTACTAAAGAAGTTATATGACTTTGGTGTGACTACCCATCACAACCTGCTGAGTTAGGAATTTATGATCAGATTACAATGTGAGGTTACTTTCCTTAGAACCAGTTTTATTAAAGATTTATTTTATTGTTTTTGATAGAGAGACAGAGAAAAGAGGGAGGCCTCAGAGTAGTCTTCATAGTTGTATGTCATCAGTTTTTGACATGGTTTTGTTCCACACAAGTGGGTAAGGGACTGCTCGGGGCAGGAACCAGGCAGGGGCCTCCTGCATGGGAAGCATGCCCCCACGAGCTGGGGGCCGAACTGGGAGCCTCCCACATGGGAAACTCACCCTGGTAAGAACTGAACTGGGGCCACACCCCAGTTCAGCATATGGGTTCACATGGGCTGGGGCTCGGATTCGATCCTCGGACCCTGGGGCTGCAAAGGGAGCTCTTGACCCACTGAAACATCCTGGCTTCCCAGAACCAGTTTTCCATCTGTAATCCATTCATTGGCCATTCACTCAAATGGTCTACTGGCAAGTTGGTTTTTAACAAGTTTGATGTTAATAAATTGACTTGGTGAATTGGCCTGTTTCCATCCTAAAAAGCAAAACCTTTCCAAAAATTAGGCTAGGAATGACCCAGTAGTGGGACCAGTTTGCATTCTTTCTGTATAGGATGGAGAACATAGTAATGTATACCAACTATTTGGTAGAGTTAGTAATAGTTCATACTCATTTGCAGTTCATTCTCTGTATAACTGTAAAGGAGTGAAAGTGATTTTAACATGTTAAAAAACAAACCTCAGCCTCGTAAATGTGAAGACCTAATTGGCTTTAATTAAATGATTCATGAATCAGGTAGCATCCTCTTTACCGATTAGAAGGGGGCTCAGAGAGGCTGTACAAAATAGAAGGTTTTTAAAGGAAGCAGAGTGGAGCAAAAAAAACAACAACAAAAAAACTATTAAAAGAAAGGAATAGTTTGGGGTTCAGACACCTTTTTTAGAGGGAAGAAAATGGGAAGTGCTTTTGTCATGCATATTGCCTCTTCTTTCTATGGGGTGGGTGGAGAGAACCTACGTCACAGATTGCCCTACTGGTATTTGAGCAGAAAATTCCAAACTGGTTGATAAAGATTATGTTTCTGGGAGAGGTTGAAATTGCAGTTAGATCAGGTGTTAAATCTAGGTTCTGTAACATGGGCTTTTAGCATGAGTGACATCATTTGTGGCCTGTGGTTTTCTTTAACGGGTGAGATCAGTTTGTAGATTCACTCAGGAGGCATTTACAGGTGTGCATGATATATTGAGCCCTGTAGCCATGCAACACTCCTCCTTTGCCCCTCTGCCCAAAGGAGCGTTTTGGTCTAGGGCGATCTATAACAACAACAACTTTTTTCTTGTTCAATTTATTAGGGTTATATTGGTTAGTAAAAATTACATAGGTTTCAGGTATACAACTCTTTCCATCACCATATATTTAGTTTCCCTCCCTCCTCTCCCACCTCCCTCCCCCTTATCCTTAGATAACCACTAAACTAGTGACTGTGTCCATGGGATTTTGTTTCTTTGTTGCTTTCAGTTTTCTATTCCACATATGAGTGAAGCCATGTGGTTCTTATCTTTTCCTGTCTGGCTTTCACTTAGCATGGTGATTCAAGTTCCATCCATGATGTTGCAAATGGCAGTATTTCATTGTTTTCTTCTAGCTGAGTAATATTCCGTTGTATATGTATGTATGTGTATGTGTGTGTGTATATGTGTGTGTGTATGTATATGTGCGTGTGTGTGTGTATATATATATATATATATATATACACACATACCACAACTTCTTTATCCAGTCATCTATCAAAGGGCCCTTTGGTTGTTTCCATGCCTTGGTCACCAGGAACAGTGCTTCCGTGAACATTGGGGTACATATGTTTTTACGGACTAAGGTTTTCAAGTTTTGTGGTAGATACCCAGAAGGGGGATGGCTGGGTCATAGGGAAGCTCCATTCCGAATTTTCTGAGGAATCTACACACTGTCTTCCAAAGCGATTATACCAATTTACATTCCCACCAGCAGTGTATAAGGGTTCCTTTTTCTCCACAGCCTCTCCAGCACTTATTCTTTGTTTTATTGATTATAGCTATTCTAGCAGGTGTGAGGTGATATCTTATTGTGGTTTTGATTTTTAATTCCCTAATAGTTAGTGAAGTTGAGCAATTTTTCATATGTCTGTTGGCCATTTGTACGTCTTCATGGGTGAAGGGTCTGTTTAGGTCTTCTGCCCATTTTTAATTGGATTGCTTTTGTTGTTGTTGTTGAGTTGTATGAGTTCTTTATATATTTTAGATATTAGCTCCTTATCAGAGGCATTGTTTGCAAATATTTTCTACCAATTGGTTGGTTGCCTCTTTGCTTTGTTGATGGTTTCCTTTGCTGTGCAGAAGCTTTTTAGTTTGGTAAAGTCCCATTCATTTACTTTTGCTTTTCCTTCCCTTGCCTTTGAGGTCAGATTCATAAAATTCTTCCTGAACCCCCAAGGTTTATAATTTTAGTACCACTGTGTTCTTATATACAATTTATTGTTTTAGGTCTTATTTGGAGGTCTTTAATCCATTTTCAGTTAATTTTGGTATATGGTGACAGTTCACAGTTCAGATTCATTCTTTTGAATGTGATTTTCCACTTTTACCAGCAGCATTTGTTGAAGAGGCTTTCTTTTCCCTACTGTATACTTTTTGCTCCTTTGTCGAAAATAATCTGTCCATATATTTGTGGGTTTATTTCTGGGTTTTCGATTCTATTCCATTGGTCTGTGTATCTGTTTTCCTGCCAATACCATACTGTTTTGATTATTGAGGCTTTGCAGTACAAATTCAAAACAATGCCCATCAACATCTCACAGACATTCTGTCAAGAAATAGCTTTTTAAAATTATCAAATTTGTATGCAACCACAAAAGACCCCAAATTGCCAAAGCTATTCTAAAACAAACAAACAAACAAACAAACAAATAAATAAATAAGCAAGCAAGCTGGGGTCTCACTGCCTGACTTTAATCTGCATACCAATAGCAACTCTTGATCCTCAGCCTGTTATCTTTTTTTTTTTAAGATTTATTTTATTGTTTTTGACAGAGAGAGAGAGAGACAGAGAGAAGGGGGAGGGCCCAGAGCAGTCTCCATAGTTGTATGTCATTGGATTTTCAACATGGTTTCATTCCACACAGATGGGCTGGGGCCGCACAGGGCGGGAACTGGGCTGGGGGCCTTCCGCATGAGAGGCATGCCCCCTCGAGCCAGGGGTCCAAATGGGGGAACAAGAACTGAACTGGGGGCCTCCCGCATGGGAAGCACAACCTAGTTTAGCATATGGGCACGCACAAGCCAGGGCCAGGATTCAATCCTTGGTCCCCAGGGCTGCAAAGTGAGTGCATAGCTTGCTGAGACATCCCGCTTTCCCCTCAGTCTGCTTATCTTAACACCTGAGAGTCTACTGCTTGGCTCTGAAGGAACAGAGAAATGCTAATGCATGCAGAACTCATTTTTGAGGAACACATTTGATAGGAGAGAGAATTAAACTCACAAAAGAATCATTTAAAAGCAAATAACAGTATTATACATTCCAAATCATATATTGAAGTGGAGAAGATACTTAGAGGAATGAAGCCATCAAAGGAAAATGGTTAATGAGTGCACTTGAGTTGATCGCATTGGACTGTACAGACTGCAAAAACACTTTTTCCAAACATTATTTTCTCTTTACAAGAACCCTACAAGGTATATATTATGAGTCTTATTTTAAGCACTAGGAATCTGGGGCTCAGGGAAGCTAAGAGACTTGCTCTAAGTCTCTCAGGAAGTGTTAGAGCTGAGGTTTGAGCCCAAATCTGCATGACCCCAGATTCTATCACCTTTTATGGCAGGTTTGTAATGTTGAACACAGTGGTTGGGGCTGGGGAAAATAGAAGACTGTTTTAAGCATAATGTCTAGGGAACCATTTAAGAATATAGTGACTCTATATTCTCTATAGTGAGAGGAGGTAGGTTCAGGAGATGCTAGTACTAATCTACTTTTCAAGGATGGCTGAGATGCAGTTGGTCCTAGAGGAAAAGAGGATACAGCATCTTGACCCAAGATTTTATGTTTCCTCTTTGAGTCTATAGACTAGCTTTGGCTAGAGTAATCTGAAAAATTAGCTCCTTAAAGTGAGGTCACAACCTGCAACCAAGAAGGGAAATCTGGTTTCCTTTCTTCCATCACTTTAGATTAGATCATCTCAGCTATAAGTTAAACAAAGAGGGATTTTTAGGACTATATTTTTATTGTCATCAGTTTTATCACTTTGCCACAATTGTTCAAAAAGCACCTTAATTTGTACTGCATTGGAATATGAAAGGATAGTATTCATTGGACATCTTTTTCATATTTACACTTTCATTTATATAGCAAATAGAAGTAGATGCTTTTTTCAGCCAAGAACAACCTTCCATTAAAGTAATTCTGCCTTGCTGCGTATTTCACCTATGAATATCAAATTTTGGGAAAAGATTTAAAGCGGAGAAAGAATAAGAAACATTAAGGGCCTACTTGAAGTGTAACACTTTGAAATTTTACATAATGAGACAGAGGTACTTTTCTTTGTAAAATTAGATGTTCTTTTCATGTAAATATAACTAGCAAAAAGTTCTTTGATCATGTTCTTTCTTTTTGAAGATTAACTGAAGCTATTTGGAAAATGAAAGTTCTGTTTGTATCTGTTCTTGACAAAAGACCAGCCATGTTGGCCTCCCCTGAGGTTGTCAGGTTTAGCATGTGGCCCCTTTTTCATTCACACCCACTACAACTCATTGTATCTCTTGATACAGCACTGCCAAATAGAGCCTTCTATGATATGCTAAATGCCCTTTAATCTACTCTATTACAGTAGCTGCTAGCCACATGTAGCTACTGAACACTTGAAACGTGGCTGCTGTAACTGAGGAACTAACTGTGAAATTGTAATTAATTTTGATTTTAATTTAGCCACATGTGGTTAAGTGCCTACCATATTGGATAGTCATTCAATGCTGTTTATCTCAGGTATAGATATATACTATATAGAAGCACTTATGGAGTCATTTAATTGCCTTTAAAGAACAGATAGAAGCCTCAACCTGTCCTTGAAAATAATTGTGTCAAGCCATGGAGAACTGAGGTGAGGGGTGTGCAGTTTGTTTATTTCTTATTCACTCAGCAAATATTCATGAAACACCTAATAAGTATTCATTGTATGAGATGCTGGAGATACAAGGGGTTCAATGCATAGGCACTACCTTCAAGAAATTCACCAGGTAGGAAAGATGAACAGAAAATAATAGCAAACTTTCATATAGAACAGAAGAGATTTAAATGATTTAAGAGTCAAAGATGACATATAGATTTCAGTCTTGAGTGACTAGTAGGAGAGTGGCACTATTCACCAAGATATGAGATACTGGAGGTAGAGGAAGAAGAGAAAGAAGAGTTAATTGGAACATGTTGAGTTTCGGTACCTGTTACAAATCCAGACAACATATCCTAAAGGCAATTGCATATATGGGTGTAGCTCACGGGGAGGACTGAAGCTAAAGATGTCAGAGTCACCCCATTTGAAGCAAAGCGAAAAAATATGGTCTCAACCTTAGGTTTATAGCACCATCATACACTCAGATGACTGAATTAACTCATTAACTAGTTATTTTATGCTATTTTTTACCTTCAAAATATTTTTTATTGTTATTAATTTCAAGTGCACAAAACAACATAATGATTAGACATTTGCACACCTCACGAAGTAATAACCCCAACAAGCGTTTTATGCTATTTAAATCACTACTTCCTAAATGTATATTTTAGTATCCAAAATATATGTTTGAAACTCTTCTTAATTTTCTACCATTATAAATAAATGATTAAGTAAAACGTATTTTTTGAGTGGGTCCTGTGAAATATAAAGTGGAAAATTCTCTCCATTGGATCAGTATTCCCTTTTTGAAACCATGTAGAGTAATACAAGTATTCTGTTAATTTGGTAGCTTCTAAGTGAATTGGGAGGGCTTTAGATATTATTTTGTCACTGTTTTGCTATGCTTGTTATCATATCTATTATCAGACTCCAGTTTCTCATTTTGTGGAGTGATAGGGATTGGCAGGGGGAGGATTTTCCCTTTTCCATTTTAGTTATTCTGGCTGATAATATGACTTAAATGACATAAGACAGATTAACAGAGAAAATGACCAAATATAAATGTGTATGTACCTATGGAGGGTGGGGGGTCCAGAAGAATAGGGGGCCTGAGGACAAACCATGCAATTGAAGCTTACATGATATCTTGAGCTGAAGAGAATAGGAGAGTAGTGGTTTGGGACTTCAAAGGGGAGGAAGGTAATTCACAGGGAGATGAAACAGCAAATGTTTGGTAAATAAATGTTTGTGGGCCATCTTTAGCAGTGAGACACAGAGAAAACTTTGATCAAATGGGCCTTGCTATGTTCCTCCCTGTCTGTCACACTTGGTTCATATTAAACTATAATTATCTGTGATGATAGCTCCCTTCCTGAAGCAGGTCATCTGTCTAAATTGTTCAAGGGAGTTAGGGGGAAGGTCAAAGTTTCTTCCTGAGTCTTGTTTCTTAAAAATAAGCATCTTAAATTAGGGAAATGCAAATTAAAAATACAATGAGATACCACCTCACACCTGTTAGAATGGGTATTATCAACAAGACAAGG
>PVKE010036144.1:0-16536 GCA_004027555.1 Craseonycteris thonglongyai | reverse complement strand
TTTTATTTTTAGGTAACAATAATATAATATAAATTATTTAATACATATTAAAGCACTTAGAACTGTGTCTGTCATACAGTAATTCCTATATCACTATTAGTTATTATCACCATCTTTAGGAGAGCCATGTTGATTGTTCCTTTTATAAGAATTTCTGTGGTGTGTACTGATTTATGTTCATATTCAGATGTCCAAAACATTGAGTTTGCCTTTAGTATTTTCTAGGCATTTTCTCTGCAAAAACAGACTGGAAGAAAATTGCATCCACTTTTAGTCTCCTTTTCTAAAATAAGTCTAGTTCCAAAGTCAACCACCTGCTTTAATCCCCAGAACTCATTCCAAGTTAAAAATCACTTAACTCCAATCTATCACCAAATATGAAAAGTTTCAGCTTGAAAGGAGTTCCAGTATCCGCCTCCACTCCAGGGACCACAAAGCCGGTGTGAGAAGTTGTGGCCGCATGCCTGAATAAAAGAGAGGAGTCTAAACATGTTTGCTGTGTCGTCTTTGCAAAAATGAAGAGATGATCACAGAGGAGACCCAGCTCAGGGAACTGGATAAATGAGCAGGCAGCTCTATGCAGACCACAAAAAATTAATCAGGCTTTGGAACAATTTTACCCTAGTTTGTATTCTTTGGGGAGAACATCCTTAGTAGCAGCTAAATGGGGTTCCCTGAGGCCTGCCAAATATCCCATCTAAATTAGCATATATTTGCATTGGTTGACATACAGAAAAAGCCACTGCCAGACTACCAAAGGCCATCCTACACATTCGCAGGTAGGTGGGTTTCCTCGGGGCAACCAAGGCCCGGATGATTGCAGGAAGCAGTAAGGCCATCTCTTTCTGTGACTGAGCACCTATGCCACTCTAGACAATTCATTCCTTCTTTGCAAGCCTTAGTTTTCTCATTTAAAAATGAATGAGGGAATGTCAAAAAAAACCTCTCAAGTTCTTTAGAATGTCTAACATTCTGATTTCTATTAAACACCTTTTTTTGCAGGAGATAGGCTGCTGATCTAAGTTAAGAATTGGCAAATTACAGCCTAGAGGCCAAATGTTCCTTCTAGATACTTTTATAAACCAAGTTTACTGGGGCATAGCCACACCCATTCATTTGTGTCTTATCTATGGCTGCTTCCCCCCAGTGACAGGGTCCAGTGGCTGTGAGAGAGGCTAATTGTGGGACAGTGGAAAACATTTGTTATCTGGCATTTTACAAGAAAGTTTGCTGTTCTCAGATCTAAGTGAAACTAAAGAGAAAGTTTTGTTTTTTTCACCTATTTCTTGTGCTAATACTGTTTCCAAATATGGGTACATTGAGAGCTCATGAATAAAAGTTATAGCTGAGGCAGTGTCACAATTATTTGTTCTACTTTTAAACAATAAGGGTCAAGAGGAAAGAAATGACACATTTGTGGCAAATTGTTTTGATGTTCAAGCCACATGAAAGTGTCATGTGAAGTGTTATTGCCACACCCAAATCAATTCTAAGGACAAGTATGGAAATAGTCTGACCTGAAATATCAAAATTTTGTTGTAGTCAAAGTAATTTTATTATACAACCCACTTGAAAAAGGACACTGTTTGCTTTATGGGTCATTCTGATGCTCTTTACAAAATGAGAAATGATTCAGCATCCAAATCTCCCTATTCTTTCTTGAATGGGTTTTTAATTAATAGCTGAAGATGGCATTTGTATGAACTCCATAGTGAATCCTATTTCAATGACATAAAAAGGAGAAATGCTAAATCATGCCACAAGGAAGAAATGACTTAAAAAACTTTAGCTATGCAAAATATATAAAACAATTAGAGATTGATTCAGATCTGACTTGACACTTCACTCTAAATGTGCCTCTTTTGAGACCATTAGGTAGAAAAGAAAAGCAGCTATTCAAATTTTTTGCATTTTTAAAATGGGGCACAGCTAAAAACGTGAAGTGTGGGACTGGTTCTTTTAAAAATAGCCCTCATTCTATTTGAGCCTTATAGCAAAGCCTTGGTGCTTCATGTAACTCTTGTAGAAGTTGTTCCTTTCCATCATCCCTTTAATTCCCGTGATTTTGGTTCATCAACAGAAAACCCTGATCTTTTTTACCCATTAAAATTTACTGCCTTGTTTACCAAATAATCTTGAACTGAGTGTCAGTTTGGAGTCACAGAAACCTTTTTTCTTTCCTTTTCTTTTTTTTTAACTCGCAGCATTGAGGCTTTGGGGGAAGTTGTTTAACCTACCCAGAAAGACAAGGAATCTACATCTGTCTAATTTGAAAAATAGTAGTTGCTACTTCATCAGGATATTGTGAGAATTCTACTTGCCAAATGTATATCCCTGGCGTATAACACATTTTTACAAACATCATTAATCAACTCACTTTCCACAGAAGAGTGATGAGACTCTTTCTCCCATCCTGAACTCACTGGTTTTCCAAAATTGTAGTACCTACCAATCATTCGTTCACTTCTTAGAGTTCAATAGCTTGTATCTCCCAAATGATTAGCTGGCAACTGTCAATCAAATCCTACTTTTGTTGAAATTTGTTACCATTATGTTAGATTTATAAGATATCATGTGTCCCTGTCATAAAGTGGAAATAAGACTCCTCAAAGACATTGAACTGGAGGTACTACAGATGAGATCCCACAGATTTAAAATGTGAGGCTAGCAGTCCATGGAAGCCTATAGATCTCAGTTACTTCATCATTCCTGACAGTAACCTAAGTAGTGGTTAATTATTTTCTACTTTCCTGAATATATCAAGTGTAAATCCACAGAATATATTAACTAAAGTCAATAAGCAGAGAGGAATGAAACACTTAAAAGCCTTACATCCAGAGAGGAGGCTACTGAGCCGATATGCATTTAATCATGTGTGTTATTTTAAAGGTCAGCATTACAGTTCAATTAGTAATTTTATCTATTAGTGCATTTTTCCTAGGAGAATTATTCATCTCATCTTTAAAAAAAAAAATCTTCAAATCCCAATTAAACATAGCTCTGGAGAGAATTCCCATTGGATCTCCTGGTCTGACTTTAGACTTTTTACTGAAATTGTCACTTAATATTATAGAATTCGCTTTCTCTCAATCATCTCTAATTCTCTGCAGAGATGTATAGGATAAATAGAATTTTTGCATAAACAGATAAGACAAAAGGGAGTGTATTTACATAATATAGGTAAGGAATCCAAGGCATTTGGTTTGTTCTGCTACAAAATAATAATTTGATAATGCTCAAAAAGTGAGTCCCCAATGAGTCTAAGGTGGTATTAAAGATCTTATTCTAAAACAGTGGTGTCCAGCCTTTTGGCTTCCCTGGGCCACAATGGAAGAATTGTCTTGGGCCACACATCAAATACACTAACACTAATGACAGCTGATGACTTAAGAAAAAGGTTGTAAAGGAAAAATCTCATAATGTTTTAAGAATTTGTGTTGAGCCACATTTAAAGCCATTCTGGGCTGTAGGTTGGACGCGCCCTCTCTAAAATACAGGGTCTGGCAGAACTAACACCATTTTTCATGAACTGGCAAACTTGAGCTGGCAAACTTAAAAATCGGCATCACTTCAGACAGACCCTGGATCTCTTTCTAAAGAAAATAGTTTTAACACTATAGAGGCATATAAGATTTAGTTTATTACTACTGTTATAATATCCTGTAACAGAAGAACATATAAAAAATAAGGATTATGTAAGAAACATGTTTAAAAACAGTAATGGAGTGATGAAATTTAAGGAATTAAATAAACCAAAATAAAGTGCAGAATGGATGATATTGGATAGGTGTTGGCATTTGTCATCATTTTCACCTTTACATATATAAACTTAAAAAAATAAAATGAAGCAGAGTGTGTCAAGTCAAAAACTTGTTTCTCAAATTCCATGTCCAAACAAATCAAGATCTAAAATTTTTTATTTATAAAACATCCACTAAAATCTAAAACTAATGCCATGGTAATAAATTATCATTACTGCTCACTGGTGTCCTGCCATACATAAATGCTGAAGTAATACAAGGTATTCATTTTCATAGCAAGAGAAATTGGTTGTCTAATATAGTCCATTGTAAGAACTGTACTTATTACTTGCACTGCTTAAAGATTGGTCTTATTAAAATTAGAAGCATTAAATAAGAGCTGTTCCTTGAGCCATTTTTCTTAGAAGCCTCTACAGCCTGATGCATCCCAGGCCAAGTCTGTATCTGTATCTGGAGTTAACTTTAAGTAGAACGTATAAAGATTTCTATTGATTCAAAATTGATATGCTCCCTTGTGAAAAATAACGAGAATTGCACTGGGAATTGCAACATAGGTAATTGATAAAAAAAATAACAAAACAACAACAACAACAAAAACCTCTTGCTTCTGTTTTTGGGGTTTTTTTTTTAATGAAACAAAATTTAGTTTCAATTTTAAAAATTATGTCAATAAAAGAAAACTGATGTGTTTGAAACTTAGCTTGGGGATGCCGGGATAGCTCAGCAGGTTGAGAACTTGCCTTGCAACTGCAAGGTCCAGGGATCAAATCTCATCCCTGGCCCATGCAACCCATATGCTGGACTGGTAACCACCAGGATAGGATGGTGGTGAAAGTTCTCACCTCCCACGCAGGTGGTCCCCAGTTCAGTTCCTGCCTCATATCCACCTGCATGGAATGAAACCATGCCACAACCAATGATATACAAATATGGAGACTGCTCTGGTCCCTTTTCCCTTCTCTGCTTCTCTTACCTCTCAAACAATAAAATAAATCTTGGGAAAACAACAAAACAAAAAACTCGGATTGCCTAGATAAATACTCTTTTGACGCTAGAGACGACATTATGAAATGAAAGTATACTGTGAGCACATGAAGTAAATATGTGTGGGAGGTGACAGAACAGTACAGAATGCCACATAATCTGAGAAAAGATGAAATTGTTTAAAAGGCAATTTATCAAACCTCTGAAAATATTTTATTTTGTGAATTTTCAAAGACTAACCCAACATGCAGACCTGTTTCTACAAAACTATCCACGTCCGTGCACATCCCTTGGAACTGTTATATCCTCTAAAGTCTTATTTTTGGGAACAAACTTGTTTAAACCAATCATTCTGGAGTAACCATTTTCATGAGCTCAGTTATCCAATTGGTTGACAGTGTATTTTCCTTGGCTAATTGGAAAAATTAGCAGTGCCACATTGAAGGAATTGGTGATAATGAAACCAAACTACTTGCTAATGACACAATTTAGATCTCGTTAGTTGACTATACAGCTCAATGTATATGAGCTGTTACAAGATGAAGGGCTAGAATCTCATCACAGGTCTCCTCTTTTAACTTAAGTCTGCTCTCCTCCAAATAGAGATGTCAGAAGTGCTCTGACCTTACTCATTTGAAAGGCAGACATAAATTAAGCAGGATATGGGCTAATTAATCATCAGTTAATATTATTAGAAGCATGACAGGCACTTGTTCCTTGTAGCATTTAAACCTTGTATTCACATGTCTACTATATATACCACATTTTTAATTGTGTTCTCTTGACTTATTTAACAGTCCTTACCTCTTCTGGCCACCAACAGGCTGTGAGCTCCTGGAGAGAAGGATCTTTCATTTAACTTAGTCTTTGTGTCTACTCCAAAAGTGGAGGCATCCATTAAAAGGTAATGGACAGAATGACTGACTGATTCAAACATGCTAACATCTAAAAACTAAAATGGGGGTGGGGGGAATCACATAAGAACTAGAATACATGATCAGGGTTAAATAGGCGCACAAATAAAAAAGACAGTCCCAAATTTTGTCCATGGCAAGGAGGTCCTTAGAAGAGATGGATGGTCTTTGAGCCAAGGAGTCTTGAGACTGGTTACCACCTGGTGGCACAAGGGAGTAACTTATGCTTCTGAGTCTACCTTAGTTTTAAACTGCTGAAAACCTGGACCCCAAATTGCAATATCTCAGACATACAGGAAGTTTATTTCTTGCTTACAGGGAAGCAGGAGGTATACTCATTCTCTGAGAAGTTCCAGGCACAGTGGCACACATGACTTCTCTTACAAGACATTGGAAAGAGCCACACAGCCACACATCAATGCAAGAGAGTCAAAGAAATGTAGTCTAGCCAGGTGCCAACTCAAATTTTATTGTTATGGAAAAAGAGAAAGGACAGAGATATCTCTGCCATGCTTAACTTATTCATTTGAAAAAGTAAGAATAACAATATCCAGCTCACATTGTTGTCTCTAGAATTAAGTGATAAAAATGATAAAGCTAACACCAGAAAGTAAACAAATACAAAAATTTAACTAGCATGTCTAAACGAGCCCTTGATTCTTAGAAGAAATTAATGAGGTGTAGTTTTCATTCATCTAAGTAGAAAGAACTACACTATATTTTAGTCTATCCAAGACTGAATTCTAGAGTTCTAAATGATTCATAGACCAATTTAATGTATTCACAAGCAGTCATTATGCCTCCACTCTGTGCCAGGCACTGTGCTAGTCACACAACATAGCAATTAGAAAAATAGAAATCCCACCTTCAAATAGGTATTAAGCATGTATGATGGGGAAACTTTAGAGCATAGTTATTTTTTATCTTTTGCCCTTTCCCCTTCTAAGGGGAACTCATTGTATTTTTACATTGTTCAGCTATAAAAAAAAAAAAAAAAGTGCAACATGTTGTCAGAGCAATTATGAGGAGGATCTGACTAAATGTAGGAGTGATCAAGGAATGGCCACCTCATGAAGTGACGTGTAAATTGAACCCTGAGGTACCACTGAGTGATGGGTGGGGGCCCAAACCATTCCTAGCAGAGGAATTTGTACACATACGTTTCCAATGCTGGACGAAGCATGGGCCCTGGCTGAATTGAAATGCAGCCAGTGTGACTAGAAGACATACCATGAGAGGAGAACAGGGCGGATTGAGATTGCGTATACCAGATCATACAGAAACTCAAAATCTATGCCAAGGCATTTCAACTTTATTGAAAGAACAATAGGAATCCATAGACTATTTGAAGCAAAGGTATAGCATCACCTATAATAACTGCAATATAAAAAATTCAATCTAGCTGTTGGAGAATAAATTAAAAGGAACACAAAGTAGATTCAATAGGACTAATTCAGAGATGTGGTCTCTATTATAGGCAAAGTACCTCTTTGGCTTAGATTATTATGGTGGGAAAGAGACTGAGAGAAGAAAAGTGACTCAAGAAATATGTACAAGATAGAAGATCAGGACACGATAGTTGACTGAATGAAATGAGAACAAGAAGTAGGAATGAGAAAGATAAAGAGGAAAAAAGAATGCCAATGGTTCTAGCTTCAGTAACAGTAGATAGCTGATGTTATATTCTAATTTAGGAAACATACATAAAAGAATGTCTCAGGGGAAGATAAGTGCTTAGAGGAAAAGCAGCATAATCCTGAAAGGTTCCTTCTAACAGCATTTTTTCCTTCCTCTACCAGAACACTATTGCTATTCTTAGGTAATTGAAATATTTCTTTTTAAAGATTTATAGTATTGTTCGGGAGAACCTTTGCTGCCATCTCAGTGGTAACCAGTGTGACTCAGTTCAGAGATGGGGTTTGCACAGGCTGGGCCAGGATTCAATTCCCATACCTTGCAGTTGCAAGGCAAGCATCCCCCAAATTCTTTTTTTTTTTTTTTTTTTAATGAGATAGGAGTAAATATGTTCAAAGTAAGTTTATGTACTATTCATTTTACAATAATAATTTACTGACTAGCAAGGACGTATCTTGCATATTGGAGCATTTATTTCTTGTCGCAATGAGCACTTTAACAATCAGAGTAAAATTAGTTTGAATGCTACAATTTGGCCATAGTATAGAATTACCTTATCAGTTAGTATCTATAATCCTCACCTTTCTGGTCTGTGAGGGAATGGCTATACTCATCCCCACTCCATAGCTTTGTGACTAGAATTAAATGACGCAATCCCCATGAGTTCTAGCACATTGTAAACATTGAATAAATCAACTAGTATCATGGTAATCCTAATATTGATGTAATATTGATAAGAAGTTTTTATCAAATTAATTCATAAATGTTATTTATCTTTACACTAAGATATTTATGTTCCTCTATTTCAATCTTCAAACAAAATACATTTATTTTCCTAATCTAATACTATATTCCACTTTCACAACTTACATATTTCAAAGAACTTTCATGAGCATTGGTTCACTTGAGTTTCACCATATCTAAGTAAGATAATTATGGCAGATAATATCAACTACATTTGTGAATAAGAAAACTAAGCCTCAAAAGCAAATTTATATGTTATAAGCTAGCACCCATAGGAGCTAGAACTATTAAGCAGGTCTTCTGATCCTTTGACCAATAGCAAAATAGAAAATAATTCTCTCGTACAAAATTTCTTCTAAGAACTCGTCTTTCTCTTAGTTCATTGCTGTACCATTGCACTTCAAAAGCATAGTCAGTGGTAGAATTTGTGAAATATATTATGCTAATATGGGAAAGCAGCTGGAATCTGATTCAGAATTTATGATTGTGTATAAATCTGAAGCTTGTCAGTAAGCTATTGACTAGAGCTTATCTGAGAAAGAAAGAAACAGTAGAAATACTTGTACACATAATATTTTATAACTCTAGACTATGAGAAATACATTCTTTCATTAAACACTTAGTCAGCAATAAACATACAATAATATTTATTATTAGGCTAAACCCTAAAGATACAAAAATAAATTAGTCACAGCCCATCACCTCAAAATTGTGCCATACAAAGGATAAAGAGACATATATACAAATTGTTATCATAGAGTTTCTAACATCACAGTTCTCTAGATGAAAATACTCTTTAATCTGCCTGTCTCTCCCTCTGGACTGAGTGCTTCTGAAGTTAGCATCATTGTTTAAGAAAGTTAGAAATCCAGGGAAAGCTGGGATGGCTCAGCGGGTAAAGCGCTCGCTTTGAAGCCCTGAGGACTGAGGATCGAATCCCGGCCCCGGCCCATGCGGACCCACATGCTGAGCTGGGGTGTGCCCCTAGTTCAGTTCTTGCCGGGGCCTATGCTGGAGGTTCCCGGCTCAGTTCCTGCCCTGCGCAGCCCTGTGCCTGCCTGTGGAATGAAACTATATGGAAAACTAATGTCAACTATGGAGACTGCTCTGGGCCCTCCCCCTTCTCTCTGTCTCTCTCTGCCTCTGTTTCTCTCTGTCAAAAATCAATAAAATAAATCTTTAAAAAAAAAAAAAAAAAAAAAAAAAAAAAAAACAAAAAACCATTTAAAAAAAAAAAAAAAAAAAGAAAGTTAGAAATCCAAAAGGATGAGAGGAGACATAACAGGGCTCAGCTGAAGACTTGTACTTCTGGCAAAGGGAGCAGAACGTGGTGAGTAGGGAGGTATGAAGCCATGAGATCTGTATAAGGAACTGAGTGTAGGTCAGTGTGAAGAGAAGGTGAGATGTATGTTTAAAGTAGAAAGGAGAGAAGATTGTTTAATACATGAGGCTGCGGGGGAGTGTGTCCAGCTTTGATATTCATTCAATATGAGAAGAGGAGCTGAGTTTGTGGACAGATAAAGAGTTCAAATGTAGACACATAGGTCATTGTATATACACTTTGTATGAACATAGGTCATTGTATATACACTTTGTAGTTACAAAATGAAAGATTTTTAAATCATTTATGAATAAATGTCAATCAATGAGATTTCTCAAGAAAGTAGTTACAACTACAGATGTGCTCCTCGTAGGATAAAATATATATATGTGTGTGTGTGTGTATATATATATTTTTTTTTCACTAATTGTTCTGTTGGTCCTTTAAAAATTATAGAATATTATACCAGGAAATAGAAACTCTGAAGTGCTGATATGAAAAACTTAGATTTCTCCATGTGCTGAAGTTGGAGGGAAAGTGGTAAGCTTTATCTCTGATGCAATGGATAAAGGAAGAGCCTGTAGTTTTAAAGATCCAGGCTTCACGTGAGAATGCCCATTTCAAAGACAATAGATGAAAATGAGACTCCCTATATGAGTATATTTTCCATTCAAAA
Source organism: Craseonycteris thonglongyai (assembly GCA_004027555.1). Taxonomy (NCBI): domain Eukaryota; kingdom Metazoa; phylum Chordata; class Mammalia; order Chiroptera; family Craseonycteridae; genus Craseonycteris; species Craseonycteris thonglongyai. Next base: position 6,501 of record PVKE010036144.1, on the reverse strand, counting down.
TTTTGAAGAAGGAAGAGAAAAAATTTAAAAATAGTTATATTAGTGCTTTTCTACTTTTTAGAGCTTCTAGAATTCTGATACGTTTTTCTTTCTTCCTTTATAATAATTCTCATCAGAAATGTATCTTACAACTAATTAACATCATTCTTGAAGTTTCAATTACAGGCATTAACATGAATAGCTTTTTTCATAATTGTTCATGGAGATAATTTCCCCGCTTACTTTATGAGGTTTTGTTTTGTTTTGTTTTAACTATGCCAGAGGCATAGAAATAAAACAGAATCTGTACACATTCTCATATTCTCAAACAAAGATGTGAAAATGCCATGGTAAGGGTAACAAAACAAGAAACAAAAATATCAGATTTTATAACTGGGCTAAACTTATCAGAGTTAAAACTACATCTGTTTTACTGGGTTAGCCTAAGAAGTATAAGTCAGTACAACATGCATAACTGTATGAGCATAATCCCAAAGGATATTTAATCCTGGTTTCCACAGCACTGAACCAAAAAAAAAGAATCGTAAATGAATCAACAGAAACACTCTTGAACATAATTTTTTCTTGTTTGACCTTTTATAAGCCCATGAGCTGCAGTAATAGTCTCACTGGATGTAGAAACTATTGTAAACTGCTACCCGAAAGAGCCTAAAACTGAATGAGAGAAACACCTCATTCTCTTGAACCAGATCACTATTATTTCTTCACCAAGCTCCCTGCTCCCTTCTCCTATGGAATGATGGGTAAGGCTCCAATGGCTAATATTAGAAATCACGTCCTTTTTCTTTACATGTGGCACATTATGTTAGTGTATGTATCACTTCCATAACCCAGACCAAAGACAGGTGATGGTAGATTATAAGAAAGAGGTGACTTCGACCTAAATATATTTCTTGAGATCTACATCCCTGGATGTTTCAAGAAAGTCTGCGTGGCAATCTGTCTGCCATTACTATAATTATCTGGAATTTGGAATAAATGACATTTTGTATTACTTCAAACCCTGAAAAATAAACTATTCAAGGAAAAGCTGGTAGCATGGATTAAAGCTCTCATGAAAAGTATCGCACAGAAAAGCTATCAATAACTATGTTCAATATTTGTCTATTTATTACCAAATATTATTGTCAATATAATAATTGAATACCTGGAAATCAATTTCTTCAAATGGTCAGTAACAGTAATAGTAGGTACTTGGCACTATTCAAAGCACTTTACATTATACTATTTGACCTTGAAAACATCATAAGAAATAGATAAATTTACCATCTTGATTTTACTGATGAAAAACAAGGTACAAAATATATAATTTCCCCAAGATCATACAGTTCATACTGGAGGAAGAACCCAGTAAAATGGAATATTCTAAAGAATATGGAAAATCCTCCATTTCAGATATATGGTAAAATAGATACATTTAAAACTTCTCAACACAAAAAGTTTAGAAATGGCCTATAAAGTATTACAAATGTCATTTGAAAGGCACAGGTGAATTCTTAAGAAACTAAGAGAAATCCCAGGGGCAAAGTAAAGGAGGAACAGGAAACAAGAATATATGCTTACTCTAAAGTAAAATAGCTAGAGATGATTTACTGATCTCAGGACATCTATGGTACAAGTATCAACACCTTGGGTCTCACATAAGGTAGAGTGTGAGAAATGAGATCCTTACAAAAAGATGACACCCTCAAAAGTCTATAGACTTAGTAAAATAGTAGGTAAGGGGAAAAATTGTTGGTAAGGACAAAAAAGAAGTAAATTTTAGATTTTATGTAGAATCCAGGTGCAACAAAGGAAATCCTGAAAATTTCTTAAAGTCACATATAAGTTTGGATTTCTAATTCATACTATCAGCAAGGTAAAAGAGAAAATTAACTTCAAGTAGTAGCATTCTGAAGAATCAAAGGCAAGTTTTCTTAGGAGAGAAGCACAAACCAAGAATTCTAGATTCTCAGAGGAAAAAACATGTATGCTTCATATGAACTATTACCTAAGACTGCAAACAGTTCAGGGAAATATGATGCCATCAGTGAAAGTCAGCAGAAACAACCACCAGCAGAACTAGACATTTTATAGCAGCATTAGCATAATTAGAGATTCAGAATATAAAATAATATTTTTAAATATTTAAGTACACCAAAACAGAATATTAACAGAACAATAAGATAATTGTGTTTTTTTTAAATAAAACTGATTATTTTATTTATTTATTTATGCATTTATTTTTGACAGAGAGAGAGAGAGAGACAGAGACAGAGAACTGAACTGGGGGCACTCTCCAGTTCAGCATATGGGTCTGCACGAGCCAGGGCCGGGATTCGATTCCCGGTCCCCGGCACTGCAAAGTGAGCACTTAACCCACTGAGCCATCCCGGACTACCCTGTTGTTTTTTTTAAAAAAGGCATATGCTAAGATAAATGAAAAGTAAATTTAGAAATAAAAATGTGGCTAAAATTAAAGATACAGATTAAAATAAATGTTCTGATTAAACATTATATTATAAATAGTTAAAGAAAAATTAATGAATTGAAAGAACTGTATAAAAAATTACTGATAATATAGTACAGAAAAATAAGCTATAATTTAAAATACATGGAAGTCAAAATGAGAAAGTCTAACATATATAACTGAATTTTGAGAAGAAAATGAGAAAGAGGGTGAGAGACTTAAAGATAATGGCAGTATTTTCTCCATGGATTGCTACTTAAAAAGATTGATAAAAAAAGTTAGATACAAAAGAATATGTACTGTGAAATTTCATTTATATGAAGTTCTAAAATTGACAAAACTCGTCTTTGGTTATAGAATGAATTCCAGACCATGGCAATATTTGGGGATAGGTAACCTGAGGGAACATCTGGAGTTCTATAAATATTGTATATCTTAATTTGTAGGCCAGCTAAATCAATATTTTTGGTCTATAAAAAGTCATCAAAGTGTACACCTAAAAGCACTTTTCTACATGCATGTTATACTTTAATACAACGTTTTAAAATGTCTAGGATTTTCCAGAATTAAAAAATATGAAAATTAGCAGGTCAAGGAAGTAAAATTTTCATTTAGAAGCACCATATCAAAAGTGCAGGAGAAAAAGATGAAGAGAAGATCTTAAAAAGCTTCCAGAGCAAAAGAAACAAAAACAGATTACATGTAAAGGACTGCCAATTATATAAAACAAAACAAAACAAAAGAAAAAACAACAACAACTCAGAAACAGCAACAGGGAAAGCAAAAACAATGAAACGATTTAGAAGCCCTGAGAGAAGATAATTGCCAATCTACAATTTTATACCAAATACAGCAGTCATTTAAGAACAAAGATAAATTTTAATATCTTTTTCAACCAATAAACACTGTAGGTGTTCATTATCAAAAAAATTACTAAATGTGGGGAAGCTGGAATGGCTCAGAGGGTTAAGCGCTCTCTTTGCAGCCCCAGAGCCCAAGGATCAAATCCTGGCCCTCCATCCATACAGACCCGCATGCTGAACTGGGGTGTGCTACCAGTTCAGTTCTTGCGGGGCCTATACGGGAGGCTCCCAGCCCAGTTCCTGCCCTGCGCAGCCCTGTGCCCACCTGTGGAGTGAAACTATATGGAAAACTAATGCTGTCAACTATGGAGACTGCTCTGGGCCCTCCCCCTTCTTCAATCTCTCTGTCAAAAAACAATAAAAATAAATCTTAAAAACAATAAACTAAATGTATTTCTAAAAGTTGTTTCAAAAATAAGGAAAATGATCCCAAAAGGAAAATCTGATGAGAAAAGAAAGAGTAAGACTTTAAACAAGTTAATAGCAGAGTCAAAATATACAAATAAAAGTATATATTAAAAAATTAGAAAATTGATTTAAAAAAATAGGAGACTTGTGGAATGAGGTGAAATTTCTAACATAAGTGCAATCAGAGACCCCCAAAATCAAAAAGAAAATGAATCAGAAGCAAAATTTGAAGAGGTAATGGTGAGAATTTTCTAGAATTTAAGACAGATACCAATCCACATAGTCAAGAAGCACTGTAAAATTTAAGTACAATAAAAACAAAGAAAACCACATATAGCCTCATTTTAGAAAAACCACTGAAACCATATGGGAAAATCTAAAATAAAGTGTAACAATTTAAGATATATTATTCAAAGGAAATAAAATAGATTTTACAGATGATTTCTCAATAGAAATAATAAAAAGCAATCAACAATAGAAGAAAATCTTTAAAGTATAAGAAATATTTACCAACTTATATTCCTATAAAGATTAAATAAAGGTATTTTAAGTGTATCAAGAGAAATTAAGAGAAATGTCAGCAGTTGACCAGCACAGAACAAATTATTAAAAGGGAGTCTACTAGAATAGTATCAAACTAATCTAAGATGGGAGCCTGGAGACATTAGAAGGCATTAAGAGTAATGAAATGGGTAAATGTGTGTGTAAATGTAAATTAATATTCACAATACAAATAGAAATCAATAACTTAAGGAAGATACCCAGTTCACTTGATCTTGAAGCACAGATGTCTGAATAGCTGTCAATGGCTCACCCTTTGAGGATAATAGACCACCATTTACCATGTCCTAACTGCCTTGAAAAGTCCTATGCCAAAACGGTACGAAAACCAGATGTTTGCTGAAATGATTACTATCTTTACTTGGAATCTCTTGCTGTCACGTTCTTCAACTAGATAATTCCCCTAAGTTATTCCCCCTGACTTGAGTCAAGCCAAAGTTCATTACAAAAGGACTTTAGATTTTGTCATTTAGTATTTGGGTTTGTTATAGGACTGTGTCCTCACACCAGCAAAGCACATGTCCCATCATGACACCCGTCATGGATAATGCCACTTGAAGCAGACACTTGAACTGAATTTTATGAGAATGATCCTACCAATGCCCAGGCGATTTATGGATTTCACTTCTAATAAAACCAAAGTCTGGATATCAGGGAAGATATTCAAGCCAAAATTTAAATAATGCTAGAACATGGAAAATGTTTAATTATCTTTTACCTTTAAAGATGGTTTGTAAATACAAAAAAGCAAAAACTTTACTAAGAGAAACTCATATTTAGATACAGTTATGCTTTTTATAAGAGTTTAATTGTTACCCAATTTTTTATTTAATGAAATGAATATTACAGTCTGAAAGTTTGATATAAAACACATCTAAATTAAATGTCTCTGCTTTAGAAAACATTTAATTAATTCTGAATAGATAGGAATGTATTATCTATTATACATCTTTCTATTACTGCTTTGAAGCAAATATATACATGATAAATGTTATAAATGTGTGTAGGGGTATGAAAACATGCACATCTGTAACACATATAAAAGATAATTGGAGTAAAATGTTTCATACCAAAATAGGTGTCTTATATAATTAATAATTCAAATGCATTTAATAGATGAGAAAGAAGTAATGCCTTTTTTAGAAACAATGAAAGATATATTCCTAAGACTAATATAATCACGTTTGGTTTTGCTTTCCTCTTACAACATTTAATGCAACTGAGATAATAATCTATTTGCTCACGGGCAGCACTGGTTACTGTGTGGATGAGAGAGGAGGAGTCTTCCTCTCTGTGGGAGGGACATAGCTAATGGATCTCATATGAAATCTTTTAGGACTCACTGTCCATTGGAGAGGCTCACCAGGCCTTCTGGCATCTCATTTAATGTTTCCTTATTACAGTCCATTCTCTTGCCATGGGACCACTAACATGACTTTGTCCTCTTTCTGCCAGTTTTCAATTCCTGTGGCACCAGATAAAGGGAAGGTCTATTCATAATGTTGATTGTAGCTGTTCACAAACAAGTCCTTCAAACCCACCTCTAAAGCAAAGAATTTTAAGTATCCCATTATTGTATTTCTCATTGTTATAGAATATCTCCGCCTTTTAAATTTATTGCCCAAAAAGTGATTATGATCAACACATATGGGACAATAAAATAAGTAACTTAGTCCTGCAAAAAAAGGTGGTTTGTGAGATTTTGAGAAAACACACAGCCTGTAGAAATGGATTGTTTTATAAGGAAAAAGATTAAGAAGCACCTGGAATTTAAAATTTTGATAGAGAAGAACTTGGAGCCTTCCTTCTATATTTAATTTTTTTAATTGTTTAAATTAAAATTTATGTAGTATATCTTCATTGCTCACCAAAATACTTGAAGCTCTTTGAGAACATTAGTAAAGTACTAAGGAAACGGGTTCTGTGGAGTGAACTATTTCACTTCCTTAAAGAAACAAAGTGAGGGAATGTATGTTTGACTCCACTCACAGAGATTATTATTCAGAGATTATTGCAAGACATTTTATTTATTCCCTCCTTTGTCCATTAATCAATTTATTCGTCCAGGCATTCATCTGCTTCACATCTGCTAAGTATTGTAATTTTTTTTATATATATATTGTTAAATTTAATGAGGTTACATTGGTTGGTAACAATTAGATAGTTTACAGATGTACAAGTCCACATCACATCATTCATGTATCGTATTATGTGCCCATC
>PVKE010036143.1:0-16552 GCA_004027555.1 Craseonycteris thonglongyai | reverse complement strand
TATTTATAGAGAGTAATTATTTTATCTTCAGTGCATATTTATTTTTATTTTACTTTTGACAGATAGAGAGAGAGACAGAGACAGAGACAGCTAGAGAACCGAACTGTGGGAACTCCCCAGCTCAGCATGTGGGTCCTGCCTGGGCCGGAGCCGGGATTCGATCCTCGGTCCTCGTGGCCTCAAAGCGAGCGCTCAACCCGCTGAGCCGTCCCGGCTTTCCCGGGACCCAGTTTTGAGTGTTTCTCCCATGATCCACCTGAGCACACAAAGAGGGTGACACTTTCTCATGGAGGCTGTCCATAAATATCGTTGAAAGGCGGGCACGTGCTGCTCAGATGGGTACCCAGGGACGCGGGCTCAAGGCTGATCAAGAGGTGCGGTCCTGCCGTCCCTTCCGGATTCCGAGAAGACCCGAGCGACAGAAGTGAGCCTTCACATCTGCCCCTCACGCTCACGAGACAGGGCTTAGGCTGGAACACCGTGGGGACGCTCGGCAGGGTGTGTGTTGTGCTGTGGAGCTGCGTGCTTCCTCGGCCTCACACGCTTCCTCCTGCCTTCTGCCCCCTTTCTCTCATTTAACTAGAGAAGATGACATGCTCATTTCAGCTCCACCTCTGCTGGGTCATTCTCAGGTCAGCAGATTAGAGACATCACAGAAGAAAGAAGACGCGCGTTCCAACGGCAGGGCAGTGTGACCCAGCCGTCAATCACCCTGACTCCGTGCTTGAGCGATGACAGTCATCTGTCAGGAGGAGGGAGGCGCGGCCTCATTAACACACCGCTCACCTGCCCTGAGCTACACCTCGCTTATAATAATATCCATCATTCAGCTCCCAGGCGCTGCTTTTTTCTGCTCCAGGAAGTAACAGGCCCTCCGTGTCCTCCTCTCCCCACTCGGAGTTCACGCGGCGAGGCTGCCTGGAGAGGGGAAGGCAGAGGCCGTGCAGGCCCCGGGGCGCCAGCAGGAGTGAGAAGACGCATCTCAGTCCCCTGGCAGTGAGAGACCCGTCAGCAGGGTCACCTGGGTGTGGAGCCACCCACATGCGAGCCAAGGACCCAGGTGTGCGCCGGGTCCCGGTGCTTCCCTCACCGTCGCTGGTGGACGGCTCTGCTGGACCGAAATGCTCTCAGGGCTCCCAGAAGTTTCTCCCTAGGTTTCTCGTCAATGCCGATAACTTGCAAATAGAGTAGCCCCGGAATTTCGTTTCTGAGCATTGTGATCTACACCTGATCTCTACTAAACACTCGCTCTGCTCCGGGTAGTGTGTCTGCCCCTGGCCCACCGCCTTTAATTAATCCAGCCCAAGGAACGCCTGAAACTGGGCCCGCAGCGCGAATCCTGGAGAAAAGCTGGTTGGGAGACTATATTTAATTATGTTCCCCAAAGGAGACGGCCGTGCGACCCCCTCGCCCTGCGGGAGCCCAGCTTCTGAGGCATGTGCGTCTTTGATGGGCCAGAAATAGACTCTTTCATAGCCAGTTTTCATGGTAAGCCCAGGAATTTAACCTGGGCCACTGTCCAGAACTGTTCCCAAATCACGAAACTGTGTTAGCCCTCCACTGTAGGAACTGTGGGGGGAGTGACCACACACACACACACACACACACACACACACACACACACACACGGCCCTTTTCAATTCGTGAAGAGGGAAAATAACAGCCTACCTTTTTTTCCCAGGTTGGGAAAGAAGCCAAAGACCACTAGAGCTCGAAAGGGGCCTTGCAGGTGGTGACGAGAAGGCTGGTGACAGAGGACACAGCAGCCGGGCAGGCAAAGCTGAAGTCTCAGGACGGTCACTTACCCGTGAGGGGCTGACGGCCTTGGGGACCAAGAGCACAGACTCATCAGTGGTGGGGCCAGGGGCCAAGTGCAGGCGTGTCCCCTAGTAACAGGCGCAGGACCAACGAGAGGGGCAGTAGAAACGAGCTGGCGCGGGGCCGTGACCACGGGAGCACGCCCTTGGGGGCCTCGCCAGCGCGACCCCCCCATCTTGCCCTCTGCTGAAGGGACCTCATGGCACACATGCTATCGGTGACAATGTCCCACGCAGGGGTGACATTGCTCTGGGGACGTGGAGGGCCCGCCGTCCGGCATGCTTGGGGGTCGCGCGTCTGTGGGAGGCCACGCCTCTTTAGCAGGACTTTTCTAGCAGAAGTGCCTCTGCAGTTACAAAGCCAAAGGAGATGTGAAGGCTGAAGGTATTTCTGGAGCTTCTTTTTCACAAAATGTGACCTAACCTTCACTGACACGACTATTTATAGCTGCTCTTTATCCCACTTGGAGCGAATAAGCCTACATTTGGCTGCAACCGTACTCATGTATTTGATGCTGAAGGGCTGCCCCCCGACTCCTCCCTAAGTGTTATTTATTATACACCATATGCACCATATTGCCATAAAGTCAAAAAAGATTCTGAATCCTGAAACACATCTGGCTTGAGAGTCTTAGATCAGATGTTCTGGAACTTTCCTCTCCATCTCAACTACAAAGGGTTCTGCCAATTTCTGTCTAGACGTCAGCCGACAGACATCCTGTCATTCCTGCAAAAGACCAAAATAACTACTTAAAAATCCTGCAGGGTCTGTGTTGTTGCTGCTGGTCTCCCTCGTTTGAAATCGCCCACCAGTCGCGGCTTGGCCTGCTTTCCTCACAGCCAGTGACCATCTTGGTTAATAACAGCTCGGCCACAACACGCTGTGGCTACAAACTCACACGCAGAAGAGGGTCCAGACCCCACGGCCACGGGGGACGTCCATGGAGTCCACCTGTCAGCTGGTGGGACCCCCCAGGGGCCGACCCCAGAGGACAGACGAGAAACCGGAGGGACGCTCACTTCCCCAGGCCTTCCTGCCTCCCCCTCTGCTTTGCAGTTGCTCCCAGCGGGGGAAATAAAACATAGGCCTACCCCATTCGACTTCCCGAGAACTTAATCTATAGCCCACAGGATTAAAATATCCATTTTGCGGTAGGCTCCTGGGAGATGCGGGGCAGGTGCTGACACCGAAGCCTCACGTGTAAAAGACACCAAATCTCACTTCTGGTGACTGTCGTCTTATTTGCCGTGCCAATCCGTTCCCCTGACATCTGCTCCACAGAAACCATTCTCAAGACTCGGTATTTTATATCAACCGCCTGGACGTCTGCATAAGATTTTTCCCAGTCACGGGGGCATCTTTCCTACAACACAATCCAGCCCAGCAGTGTCCGACCTCGTGGCTTCCCTGGGTCACACTGGAAGAACTGTCTTGGGCCACACGCAAAATACCCTCACACTAACAATAGCTGATGGAGTAAAACATAATAATAATAAAAGAAAGGTCGCAAACAAATAAAGATCTCATCATGTTGTAAGAATTTGTGTTGGGCCACGTTCAAAGCCGTCCTGAGCCACGGGTTGGAAGTGCCAGATCCAGACTCGTCACACAACTCTTTACGTTTTATTTATTTACGGGGGACATTGAAAATGCACACGTAACACAACTTTGTTTTAACAAATTCCTCTTCGTGTCTGTCTGTCTCTGTCTTTCTCTCTCTCGCTCTCCCCCGACCCCTGTTTCTCTCCCCCCTTCTCTCTCTCCTTAACTGCCCGGCCTTTACAAACCCACGCCTGCGAAAGGGACGCCCGTCTAGTGCTCTGTCAGATGTGCCTGCCTGGGGAAGCTATTGGGTTGAGAGAGGAGACAAACATTTCAGGCATGCCATTCTGGGGTAATGAGGCATGGCAACAAAATATACCTGCGCAGCATTTGATAAAGATGAGCTGACATGCCAGTCCAAATAGGTTCTTTTGTGTGTCTGCACGTGTCGACCATCATTGCTTTCATCTGCAAACAGGAAGGTAGCAGGAGCAGGCAGGAGCCGCTCACACAATTAACCGGCGTTTACCTCCGGCCGGGATCTCCCTCCCACCGCCCTTCACTCATTATCCGTTCTCTCCCTCTCTGTGCATAGAAACGGAGAAGTGGCTCGATTTTTCTTTCTTTCTCTTGCTATCTAACGCCTTTTGCGCGGCACCGGAGAAGACAATAGGCGAAGTCCCGGGGTGGGGAGCCACGGGGCCTCACGTTCGAACGCTGCTCGGTGGGGGTGGCGTGGCTCGTATTGTGGTTTGATTAATGTAAAGCAGAATTGGACCCTACAGTTACACACGGCGACATCGGCCCCGGAGCAGGCCCACGGCACTTCCCACTCCGGTGTACAGAAAACATCTTTTGTTGCTTAATCTTCAGACAGAGAGAGATGGAGAGGGGGCGGGGGGGAGAGGATGCAAGAGAGAGAATGAGAGAGAGAGAGCAAGCGCTCAGCGGGGAGACTGGGAGAGGCGGGCAACCCAGGGGCCACATGGGAGCTGCCGCCCCCGAGGTGGCCTCTCATCTGCGCTGGGCTTCTCGTATTCCTCTGCCAGGTCCCTGGGCCCACTCCCCTTCCCTGTTTCCTCTCTTTGGGACGCCCCGGTGAGCTTCCCCAGGGGGCTGGGGATCGGGTGAGGCCGGGAGGGTCCTCGGCCTCCCGAGCTCTCTGCAAAGCTGCGTTCACAGAGGCCAGGCCTGACGCTGCCCCCACGCTCTTGGTTCCGCAACCCGTGCCAGTCACCAGGCCAGGCGGCGAGGCTGCGTCCGAAACTCTTCTCTGGAAAGGGCTGCCCAGCGCGCCGCGAGTGGTGTGATCTCTCCCTCCTGCTGACGGCAGTAGCGGGGGTCCGGGTGCTACACACGATGACCGTGGTGAGCACGTTGTGGTCTGATGACCTCCCCCAGAATCCAGCACACACAGGCCCTGCTTTTCTTCGCCCGTAGAATGACCAGCCCTGCGTCAGAGCCTTACACCGACACGTAAACCTCACGGAGCCTTGAACGACAAACAGGCCCGATCTTCCGGTGGCCTCCGTCAGAGTCAGACGAGCATCAGTTGTGCTTTCCATGCAAAAGAACTTGGGGTACGAATCATTTTCTAGTCCCCTCAGACCTTGGGTGACAGGAGTGTGAACTCAATAAAACCTAGAGCTTCGAAGCACAAGCACGTGGGCTTGGGTGTAAAAATGACCTGGCGTTAGACACTTGTTCGTCGGGGAAAGTGGTCTGTCAGCTTCCGCTTCGTGCTGTATAAAATCAGGAGGGGACATTCTAGACCTCCAATAGGACGATGGCCGTAAAACACTCTTCTGCAAACTGCAAAAGCCACACGGTCGCATTTCCTTCTCAAAGTTTTAAAAGTATTTCACGTGGGTCAAAGCAAAGTCCTGAAAGAAAGAAGTCGTGTTCCATCTCAGAAACTTAGTGATAAGAAGGACAAAAGCCAAGGGGCAGCCACGTTCCAAGTTCGCAGGCTGGCAACGCCGAGGCTGTGCTTCTTGAAACAAACAGCAGAAAACCTCGCTGAGCTGCGTGTGGGCAGTTTGGCTCCGTGGATTTGAAGACCGTCCTGCGAGCCGCTCGTAGACTTTGGCCCACCTGCCCTCCCGCCGTTTGAATGCACGGAGTCACTCCTGGGCAAGGCATGTCCAGGCTGATGGAACAGAACTGAGGGTTGTGGGGTGGAGGGCAAGAAAAGAGGGGGCCCCCACCCCCGTGCCATTCTTCCTTCTCCCCCTTTATGTGCCGTGAAAGCAAACATCCCACCAACAAAGGGCAGCACAAGGTGAGGTGAGGAAGGCAGATGAGCTAGAAGGACACGTTGCCCCCAGTGTTCACATGTGTGTGTGTGTGAGATATGCCCACACGCTCACGTGCTTTGAGACCCCTGGGTGGGCTATCATCAGGACAATGCAACAAGGCCATCAGAAAGCCCTCCTTCAATTCACTCCGACGCAGGCAGGGGAATTAGGACTGATTTATGAATGTATTTCCACAATTTACTTGAAAATTTGTAATGTCTGGGCAGCCTAGCAAGAAAAAGCAGCGAGGGTACCGTGAAGCGATGGTTCTGTCCCACTTTATTGTAAAATTATCCCATGCCACCTGCGCTAATCCCCCGAAAACAAATTAAATCCGCACTAAGCTGACTTTAAATCAATAGTTTCATTTAAGAATAGTGTGACTTAATAAAAATAAAAAACTAACTGGTCCAGCCAATTTAAGAGGGAAATAAATCATCGCCCGGGGGAAAATAGCAGATTTGACTTGTATATGGGCCGGGATCTGTTGATGGGAGGTGGGGGGTGAGGTGGGGTGGGGACACCTGTATCTACATGAACTCTGGCCATGAGTGAAGCTCATCGACCCATTCAGGAACCTGTTTCACTACATGTACCCCGAGAGCAAGGCTGCGGGTGACCCCCAAACGAGAAACAGCATTTCCATCTATTTTGCACAAAGTAGCCACGAAACTATACGAGACGATTCCGCCGGGAATCCTTCCTGAGCATTCCCGTGTGGACCAGGAGACACGTCCGACTGGGACGCAGGCAGGAAGGGTCCCTGTGAGGACGGGGCGGTGAAGGAAGCAGCTCTTTCTCACTAAACCCAGACAGAGGGGAAAGCTGTCCATGGGCCATCAGTCATCCCAATGGATGCACAATCTATCCTTAAACTAAGGTGACCAGACGTCCCGCTTTGGGCGGGACAGTCCCAATTTTTAACAATTTGTCCTGCGGTGTTTTAAAAAAGTCTTGATTTTTGGAAAGAATGCACGACAAGCTAGGGAACGGTGGGAGATAGTCCCTTTTTTTAATCAAGAACCCCCTCCCCTCCGGTCAATGGTGTCCCGCTTCACCAATGTTACAATCTGGTCACCTTAAACCTCATTTTCAAAACACATCCGAGGGTCAGGTAGGCATCTGTAACTCTTATTATTATTTGCAGTGTGTAAGAGGCCAGTTGCCATTTTATGAAAAACAGAAGCCATCTGGAAATAAAGCCTAAAAGTGTAGTCAGAGGTCTTCACCAGCGTGAGAGAGAAAACTCGGCAATACCATCATTCTGAACGAGGGCTTTATCCCATTTAATGGAGCCCTCGTTTATTAATCATATAAATTAGAAAAATGCTTAAGACTCGACGCCTGCCTACTTAATTTATTATTATGTATTGCGGATACATAAACATTAAACCCAATGCCTTCAGACCGTGACGCATCCATATGATCAGTGTCACGATTATCTCCAGAATATTTTTAAATTTTCATAATTATAAATGTCAATTCCAGTTACTCACTGATGTTCATTGCCAAGAGGGTGCTTTTATTTAACAGGGTGACACTAACAAATACGAACGCTTACCCTTTCCAACGTAAGGTTTAATCCAAGAAAAGCCAGGCAAGATCGCACGTTCCTTCCCAGAGTCCCGTTCTTGGGGACTAAATTCAATTTAACTCGACGACCAGAAAAACGCTCAGCCGAACACCTCAAGAAATCCGTGTCTTAAGGCAGCGTAGCCCAGTGGGGACGCTTCTGCTCAGATTCAGGCTCTGGGGTCCGAACCATGGCCCTGTATTTACAACCCGCTTTCATCTCTTTGGTTATTTGGCATTCCATCCTTGGCTTTACCGTCCATAAAATGGGGGTGATGACATCCATAAAGGCCCCCACTAGGCAGCGATTTGCAGGGGGAGGAAGTGACGGGGCCGCCTTTCAGACCGGCGACAAGCACCGTATTGATAACTAATTCTGACGCCTCTCCTGTGTGGTAGCGGCATCCGGTGACCATCCTCCGGGACTCATGCAAAGGGTGGTAACCGAAGAGCTCGCTGTGGTAGCGCGATCTGGGGGGACTCAGCGCTCTGCCCACGTTCAGGATGCAGGGGGAGGGTCCCAGGAGCTGTGGAAGGCGCTTCCCAACCTGTCTGAGCTTGCGTGGTGGGGCCGCTTTCCTGGCCTCAGTCCTGGCCCCACGGCACGCCAGCGACCTGCAACTACACGCTAACCGTGCACTTGTTTCCGTTCGTAGCCAGTGAAGGCGCTTTTCCTGTCTCCGGAAGGTCAGTCCACTCAAGTGACAACTTTCACTAGAAGTGCTTTTGAAACCATTTTGTGAATAGCCCCCCTCTTACCCAGGGTGGGTGGTTATAAATGGAGAGGCCTGGCCCGGTCCCAGCAAAGCTGATGGCAGGGCTGGGCGGTTCCCGAACAGGCACCCATCAGCCCGAACACGCCTACAACCCCGTACAAGGACCGGCGTCAGAGAATGCGGCGCCCGGGCCTCGGGGAGACCCTACATCCCACCACGCGTCTCCCGATGGCAGCGAGTGCGTCTTAGAGCCCGGCTCTTCTCTCAGGGCCCCACACAGCATCTGGCCCTGAACATCCGCCCCACGAACAGATGGTTGTGTTCTCTTGTAACGCCTGTTTCCTCCAGTCGCGAAAGCTTTTGAGGACAGACCTGAAGGACCGGTGACCGTTTTTGCCTTTCAGTCTTGGTGTGTGACAGACACTCACAAAAGTGTTGATTTCTGTCCATACATGAGGAGTGAAGAGTCCTGGTGACTCCCGTGTCCTTAGGAAATCGTTACAGTTGCTCCCATCCGTCCCTGGGCACCTGCCTTGCCCTGAGGCACTAGACCACGTGCACACACTCTCAAAGCATTACACGACAACCCAACCTCACCGCGAGCTCCGTGGGGCCGTCAAAGGCTATTATGGGAACATATCTCAAGACTAACAAAGCAATGGGAGCACATAAGGTAAAAGATTTGCCTGTGAGGGACTGAAACGCTAGCGCTCACTACACGGCCCGGCCACTGTAGTCAGCCCCGTGGCATAAGCACGAAGCCCCCGGGTCAGTGAGCCTGTGTAAGCGCCCCACGCACACGGGAGGCATGAGGGGAGAGAAGGCCGGGAGCTGCATTTGTTGCTTGAGCAACAACAACATCACACCCCATAACATGCTGTTACCCTGTGTCTGGCATTTGCTAAGCTTCTGAATGATATTTCTCACCAAAACTAGGCAGGTGTCTTTTTGATGAGTGACAATAAAACACAAGGACACCCGTTTACATAGGAAGACAACATAGATGACACAAGTCCAAGAATTCACAGGTAATTCTGACACACTCCTAACACTCGTGTTTCATTGGTGTGTGTAGTGTGTGTGCTTACCAAAATGTTTTCAGGGAATTTACAACCTAAAAACATATACACACATGAAAAGTTTTGAAAAACGTATTTAAGAAGTTAGGTCCCAGGAAAATGCAGCGTGAGTAAATAACTACACAAGCAGCTGGGGACGGGGTCCTGACCGTAACAGAGTTCTGAGTTTGGGGCTCTAAGCTTCCTGGCAGTCAATCAAAAAGTGAAACCTATAATTTTCTAAGGATATTAGGATCATCAAGAAAGGCAAATGTTCTGCCTAGTGGAAAGTTCTACCCTTCGTGTATGAAGCCAATACTTCACATAAAAGACACTGAAAAAAGTCACCTAACATTGGATAATGGGGCCAAGAATATTCCATGGAGGAGACAGTCTTTCCACTGAATGGCGCTGGGACAACTGGATGGTCACATGTAAAAGAAGGAAATTGAAGACCTGCTTACACCATTCATAGAAATCAAGCCCAAACAGATTAAAAACCTACGGGTAAGAACTGAAACCATGGAACTCCTACAAGGAAACATAGTAACAGAAGTCCCTGACGTGGGTCTTGGCAATCACTGATTTTGTGGACGTGGTGCCTAACGCACAGGAAACAAACAAATAAATAAATAAAAAATTAGCCAATGGGACAATGTCCAATGAAACACTCCCGCGCAGGGAAAGAAACCATCACAAAAGTGAAAAGACGGCCTATGGAATGAGAAAACCAACTTACTTACAAACCACATCTCTGATAAGGCGCTAATACCAAAAGTGTTTAAAGAACCAATAAACGCTATAGCAAAACAACAACAAGAAAGAACCATGTTTAACGTGACACAAAGGACTTGAATGGACATTGCTCCAAAAAAGACAAACAAAAGGTCAACGGGGACATGAAAAGATGCTCATCATCACTAGTTATCAGGCACATGCAAATCACACCCACAGTGAGACACCACCCAAACCTGTTAGAACGACCATCACCACACGCTGCTGAGGGTGTGGAGAAGCGGGGACCCCGTGCACTGTTGGTAGAACTTAATTTGGTGCAGCCGCTGTGGAAGGCAATATGGAGGCTCCTCAAAAAATAGAAAACAGAATTACCATATGATGAAAGAATGCCAGGCCTGGGAATGCAGCCACGGGGAACAAAATCAGTGTTTCACGAGACACCTGCACCCTGATGTTCATAGTAGCACTCCTAACAATAGCCAAGACAGGGAGCTCACCTACCCTGTTTCCCTGAAAATAAGACAGTGTCTTATATTAAGGTGTGCTCCCAAAGATGCGCTAGGTCTTATTTTCGGGGGATGTCTTATTGTTCCATGAAGTAGGTCTTATTTTCAGGGGATGTCTTATTGTTCCATGAAGTAGGTCTTATTTTCAGGGGATGTCTTACTTTGGGGGAAACACGGTAGGTGTGCACCGATGAGTGGATGGATGAAGACGTGGTGCGTACATACTGTGGGAGAAGACTTGGCCACAAAAGGGAGGAACCCCTACTTGGGATGCAGGGAGGAGCCGTGAAGGCATGCTGAGGGCACCGTGTCGGAAAGGGGAGGTCAAATGCTCTATGATCTCACTCAGAGGTTGAATCGGAAGAAAATAACCTCAGAGAAGAGATCAGATTCGCGGCTACCACAGGTGGAGCCGGGGAGGGGGCCGAAAGGAAGGGTGTCGAGAGGTACAAACTTCCAGTCCTAAGACCAGAGCCAGGCGGTTGTGTACAACACACGGGTCAGCGCGAACGCCGCTCTACGATACGGAGCCAAGGTGCAGACTGCAATCCTAAACATGCTCATCAGAAGGACAGCTTTTTCTTTCACTGTCCTCTTGCTTCTTTTATTTGTATTGTATCTCAGCGAGAAGATGAATGTTAGCTCAACCTCTTGTGGTAATCATTTCACAATTTATGTAAATCAAACCATCGAGCTGTATGTCTTATATATTGATGTATGTCAAGTACTTCTCAATAAAATGTATTAGAAGTAAGAATTATTTCTAATACATTAATAAAAGAAAAAACATGGGCTAAAATCACGGACATTCCTCAGCAGCAATCTTTAGCACGGAGAGAAATGCTGACTATTCGAGCATATCTTTTCAGATACAATCAAAAGCTTAAATTCATTTTTTTGTAAATTCCAAAATTAATACATTGTTGTAAAAGATCCTTACCCCGGCACAAGTGAATAAAGCGTAATTATTTTCTTTTCTCAGGCAGAATTTTATGTCTTGGCTCATTAAAGGCTCTCACTGAGTCTTTGCTTCTCCACAAGCCCAGAAAAGTGGAAGAAGGGGGGTTGCCAAACCCTATAAACTTCTTCCCTCAAGTATCAGCCACCTGCCCAGGTTTTTGAGGATTCTAAGTAGGATTCAGTCTAAGGTGAGCCCAGCACGGTGCTGCCCAGCAGGGCTCTGGGCAGGGACGGGCACGCTCTCCTCTGGGAACCAGCCACCAGCCATGGTCACCAGCCACCAGCCACCAGCCATGGTCACCAGCCACCAGCCACCAGCCATGGTCACCAGCCACCAGCCACCAGCCATGGTCACCAGCCACCAGCCACCGGCCATGGTCACCAGCCACCAGCCCCCGGCCACCAGCCACCGGCCATGTTCACCAGCCACCAGCCCCCGGTCACCGGTCACCAGCCACCAGCCCCCGGTCACCGGTCACCAGCCACCAGCCCCCGGTCACCGGTCACCAGCCACCAGCCCCCAGCCACCAGCCCCCGGCCACCAGCCACCAGTGGTCTTGAACACATGAAATGTGTCCCATTCACTTTAAAACGATTTGCAACAGTGACTGTTAGGTCATGTGCATTTCACCTCAATACAAATAAACGCGGTGGCGACAGCAAGCTGCAGAAGGTTTGCAGACCGAGAATCACAAAAGAACGCAGAGCTGTGTCCGGGGGGTGTCGAATCAGGCTTGGTCCGGTGGGTTCCTTTAGAATCAGTCACTATCCTGCTGTAAACTGAGGGCTTCGCTTCCTCTCTGTGAAGACGACAATGGTTCTTCAGCAGAGCTTGTGCACCTAGACTCTGCCTCATACGGCGGTCTACCCGAAGAGCAGGGACTGCCTGTCCCACCAGGGTGACTTCTGTACTTTGTCTCCACATTGGGCACGCCCTTAGTTAGTCTCCTGAAAATAAAACAGCAAATGTGAAATGTGCACACACGTAATCTATAGGGATGGATGTGCAGAGATGCGTATGTATACATACGCCCATGTGTATTATTTAACCTAATTTAGAATCCTGACCAAAGATCCGGCTCGCCTTGCACGTGGGAACACGTGCACATGAGGACCCCTAGTCCGACAGGCACGCCACTAAGCCTACAAGATTTCAGATGAGCGAACCTTTTAGTAAAGACATGAACTGAATTCTGATGCTCCCCTTGGTGTCGCTTTGAAACAGGTGAAAACACACTGGCATGTGGCCCACTTGCTACGAGTCCTTTCAGGGTCAAGCCAACCCTCACACTGAGTCACTGTCCCGCTGACAGCAAGTGCAAAGGGCTTGACCTTCAGGTTGCCGCGGCGCCTTCCCACGCACTCATATGTCACGCGCCCGGGCGTCATACGTGGCGATGGCGACTTTCGGAAATGTGCTCTTTATTTTCTCCGGTGGTTCCTCTGTTCTTACCTCGCTCAAGCACGTCGCTGGGCTGTATGTGTCGCCTCAGCGGGAGGAGTTGAGCAACAGAGGAAGAAAAGCCTGTGACCGTCCTCTGCTGGTGTGGTCTGAACACCCGGCCTCGCAGGACAGCCACGCCAGGCTTTAGGAAAGGTTCAGCCTAGATGAAGACGCGCCGGCTGCGGGCAGGAAGCAGGCCAGACGGCAGGACAGCTGCACGGAGCGTCCCGGGAGGCTGTAGAATGCGGAGCCAGTGCCTGAGCGCCCGGGCTCCGGCCGCCTGAGGCTCCACACCGAACAGCTCTAGGGTGCATCCCGGGCGGCCCACCCACGACAATCCTACAGGGATCGGGGCGTCCTGTCCCCTGGGCCACAGCAAAAGCCAGGAGGAGGCTTCTGTGTCCCTTCGAAAGCTACGGAAATGGCGGCATAGCCCCCAGGATGCTCGACGAACACAGAGACCCATGCGAATCTCCCTGTGGGACCCGTGTGAGCAGCTAACGGGATGGTGGCCAGCTCAGCAGGTGGCCCCAGACGGGGAGCTGAGAAGACCCGGGCTTTCCGCGACGTCCTGGCAGCACTGGGGTGAAAGGCAGCGGGCATCCAGGGGCTCAGGGACTGTTAGGACTGTTAGAGAAAGGGAGGCTTGCCTTGAAAATTCAGTCGAGTTCCTACAACGGAAGACTTGGGTTTCTTGCCCCAAGAGGAGCGCCTGCGAGGAGCAGCAGTCAACAGCCTGGAAGCCGACGGATTCAGCTCCGCGTGGCCGGGGAGCTGCACCGCGTGGACGCCCATCTCTGGACCGCACACCCCACGGACTGGAGACGCCTTGACCGGCAGAGCGGATGCTCCCAGCGCAGGACGTCCTGTCCCGCACACTGTGACCTCCAAGCCGACACCCCCTAAGGCCTTATTTGCATAAATTGAGGTCACATGGCCGGAGCCAGCGGTACAGGGTGGAGGGCAAGGTCATCAGCTGCGTGAGCACACAAGCGACCCCAGAGCCCTGCGCGTAAGCCTCTTGGGTGTGCGCTTTCCCTTCACAAATGGCTTTGGTGACAGTGACCTCCAGGACTTCCCTGCAGAAGGAAACCATGTCGCTCAGAGATCTCTGGGGAAGGCTAGCTTCCCAAAGATCTCTGCGAGCCAGGAACGCGTGGAGCCAGAAAGGGCAGCTCCTTCTCGCTTCCAAACCCGCCTCCGGTCCAGCCCAGCCGGGGAGCGGCGCTTCCTTGGGGTGCTGGGCCGGGCCCGGGGGACCCCGGAGCTGAGAGTTCTCAGCCGGCCTGACCTCTCGATCGGCACACCGGAACCCTCCCGCTGCCCTTTTGGAAACGGCACAAGACAGGCCCCCGAGCCCGGGGCAGAGGGGACAGACCCTGGAGCTCTGGGACGACCCCTGCCGAGAACCAGCCCACGGAACACCGCTCAGATACACGCCCCGGCCAGACATCTGGAGTGATTTTGTTGGTTGTTGCATTTTTCTCTTCATGTTCATTTTTATCCTCCCAGTAATCGCTGCCTGCTCATTTCCTCCTACAATAATAAGCATCTGCATTGAGTTGACAGGAAATGAAGACCCATTTCCTTCCCGCCCGCCCACCGGTACCGACGTGTGTCCGTGGTTCTGTCTGCCCCACCTACACCCCCTCCTTCCCACTGGCCGGGCCGCCCGACAGGGCCAAGAGGCTGTCCCCTCAGGCCTGGATGCGGCCGGGAGCCCCCCCCGGAACTCATTCTGTTCCGCTTTCACTCCCAGGTGTGTCTCTTGTCACATCACAACCTTCCCCGTGTCGCTCGCTCGCCTGCTGTCAGCACGACAGACTCCCCACGTGCCTCCATAAACGCTCGCTCCACCCGGCTGGCCAGCAAGCCGTCCGCCCCGGGTCACACAGCCTGCGCGGGCTCCCTCCTGGCGGCCACGGCCCCTGGAGCGCCGTCTCACCCACCCTGGCTGTCCTCCACGCCCCTCTTCCGTCCCGAAGCCGCCGGTCTCCCCTGCACACCTCTGCTTCTACAAGCGTCCCCCTGCCCATCGCTCTGTTTCAGGTTGCTCATCTATGAAACGGGGGTCCCCAGAGCAGCCACCTTGGAGCACGACGGGGCTCACGCAGGACTTCCTACTGAGCCGTGAGAGCCGTGCCGGGCGCGCAGTAGGCTCCCGGGACGTGAGAGCTCGGTCATGTTCCTGTTACGTCGTCCTTCCTTCTTCAAACAGCGGCCCGCACCCAGCACCTGCAGGACACCTTCCGCGACAACGGTCATTACGCTGATCTCTGCTTTCTAGGGACTCGCCGCATTAGTATATCTTCCTTCCACTTGAGACACAACCGCTATTCTGTCCAAATACGTTTCCTGGATTACCGATCTCACTGGTGACGCCGCTCCGCTAGCCGGATTTCAGAGGACGCCTGTGCCACACGCCGTGCTGTGTCTACCGGGAACGGCTGGCGTGACAGACACCGGCACCCGCCACGGGGTGCCAAGCACCCAGTGCCCCTGGGAAGGGCGTGTGGGCAGAGCGGTGAGCCAGCTCCAGGGACCACGCACGTCCGAGCAGGTGGAGCGGGCGCTGACACATGCACGTCCTGGGGGCTGCTCTCAGTCACATGGGTCATAGTAAGGAGGGGGACCCCTCGGCTGCCGGACCCACTCACAGCGCGAACAAAGCCTGGAGACTTGGGGGGCTTCAGGATCGGGGTCTTCCCTCACATTCTGCATCGTACCGTATCATGTGCCAAGAACAACCCATCACAACGTAGAAAGGAGGGAAAGGGAGGCCAGCGGGGAGGCTGGCAGCAGCTCGCGGAGTCTCACACCCGCGGCGCTCAGGGTGTCCCGCGGAAACATCCGTCTTCAAGGCACGACGCCAGTCCCAGAAGCCACCACCGGCAGGAAGAACGCCGCTCCACGGCCGTGGCCCGCCGGGCTGGCTCCGCCTGTCTGGGAAGATGACGCGCACAGGAACGCCCGCCTCAGCCCGGGCGCTGCTGGTGACGGAGCCGGGCGCCGAGAGGCACAAGGCCGCGGCCCGAGGCGCTTCGTCCATACAAGCTGAACAGGGACAGGCACCTCCTGCTTCCCTTGATCTCAGAAAGACACGGATGTTTCCCATGAGCAGCCAGACGCCACTGGGAAAGTTGCAGCAGAAAATGGAAGGAGCCACGGGCCTCCGGGACATCCACAGAGCGACCACCTTTGGGACCATACCTGTCGAGAGCGCCCAGGAGCGCTCCGGGCTCAGGGCAGGAGGAAGCCGCTCGGTCAGCGTCTTCATGTGGGCAGGTTTCCTGGCCGATGATTCCAGACGACCAGAGTGATCTCAGGAGGCGGGACACCTCCACACGTGAGCGTACAAGTAAACGGCCCTCCCGGAAGGGTGGAGTGTCGCAGGTCGTCAACTTCAGTCATAGCCCCTCTTCTTGGGCTAAAAAGATGCCTCTGCTGAGCCACCGTGGTGACGGGTTTTCTGAAGCCCTGTCGGGCAAAGGGAGCCCAGCTACGGTGCAGCTTCCCGGGGGAGAGGCCTCCGGCCACCGCACAGAAGTGACTTTCAACAACCCACGTGAGGGCTCCTTCACCACGCGGCTCCCCAGGACCTTTCCAAAGACTCGGCACAGATGCGTGGAGACGAAACGTCCTCTGTGGCCTGGAGGATTGGGTCTTTGACAGTAAGATCAATGACCTGCGAAGAAGCCCCTACATTAAGGTGACCAGACGTCCCGCTTTGGGCGGGACAGTCCCGATTTTTAACAATTTGTCCCGCGGCATTTTTAAAAAGTCCCGATTCTGGGGGAAGCCGGGATGGCTCAGTGGGTTAGGCGCTCACTTTGCAGCGCCGGGGACCGAGGATCGAATCCCGGCCCCGACCCGTGCGGACCCATATGCTGAACTGGGGAGT
>PVKE010036142.1:0-16538 GCA_004027555.1 Craseonycteris thonglongyai | reverse complement strand
CCTACAAAGAGCTGCTTGTCCACATCTTGGGAAGGTGGCTCAGTACCATTCACACACATATAATAGGGAGCCTATCCCCCAAAACAATAAACAGAGCTTAGTTAAGAAGTTCAACTTAAGGTGAGACTCGTGCAAGTTTGTAAAATCAAGCAGAAAAGGTATCTTGAAGGATGTCAAGATAATGAGAGAAAAATACTCATAAGACATTCAGCAAACCACGAAACTTTCATATGAGTGATTAGAGATAATAGGGCTGTATGAAAAGACTATCAAATAAATAATTTTGTCTGATAAATCAATGAGTGTGAATTACAACCACAAAGCAAGGATTTAATAAATAAAACTAGAAATACAAGCCAATCAGTAACTTGAAATACCTGAAATAAAAGCAGCATTTATTGAAATAATAATGGGCTATACTAGGTGAAAAGTGCATTGAGTGAATTAAGAAAATAATATTTAAAATATCACAAAATAGCATTGATATATAAGAGATGGTAAGAGAAATTAACGTTAGTTGTACAACATTTAGCATAGTCCTAAGAAGATACCAGAAGGAGAAAAAAAGAGGGAATAATTATATGGCATTAAAGGAAAAACTAATTTCAGAAACATATAAATTCTCATATTATTTATTAACTGATCAATTAAAAGCACTCAGATATAAAATAAAACTTATAAGCACTGAAAAAGAGAAATCAAACTTTATAAAGAAAAATATTTTATTTTAATTTCTGAGAAAATTTTTATTTTTGTATATCTATATGTGTGAACACCTAAACATAGAGAGACATAGATCTCTGTATTATTATTTTATAATGAAATACATAGGAAAGGCTGAATAAAGGCAAGCATTCTGAAAGAATATAAAACTATTATATGACTTTGGCCTTTAAAGTAATGTATTTGCTGATGGTGAGTACCACATGATAGTCAAACTGTTTTCTCATTATTTAATAAAAGGGTTGATGAGCTAGACATGGACAGCCCTCTGTCTCTGTTGATTGACTTCCAGTGTCTTCTCTTTTCACTTTCCATTATGTGCCTTCACATTCTTTATAATTATCTGTTATTTATTCACCATGTTAGGGTAACTGGAACTGCTGCACATTAGTCTCTATGCACTAGCATGTCCTATTTCTATTATTAGCTACTCTAATTAAAATTCATCAAATGCATAAATTTTTGACCAGACTAAAAAAAGATAATAATCCTTCTTAATATAAAATAAAATGTAAAAAGAAGGAGCATCCTTCTTTAGTCCATCTGGAATGTGTATTCATACATGCCTTTCAAAGTTTTCAATAATTTCCAATTTGATAATTTTCAAAGGTAATAGTTGTCTTAAATTCATGTCAGTTTGCAGTGAGGTTGAACCAAAGTTACATAGTTTCTCAAAATCCTGGTACACTTTTTGTATTCATTGTGGAAAAAAACTAAGACTCCTGCATAACTGACTAAAATGCAATGGTTTAGATAAACTAAAATATTTTATTTTCTCTAGCATTTAAAAGTTCTGCTGAGAGACCTCTGTGATTCAGAACACTTAGTGATCCTGGTTTCTGCCATGTTTTTCCACATGCCATCTGACATTCGCCTTATCAGAACTTCCAAACAAAACAAAGATTGCAAACAAATCAGTATTCCAGATTTAAAAACAACAACAACAACAAAAAACCATACACAATAAACTAGGGCATAAAAGTTAATCAACTAACTTTTAAGCAAGATAGGAGGATATTAAACTTACTATTTCTGCTCACTCACCAAATTTAGACACATGTAATTAGTAATTGGGAGAGTAGATAAAAAATGTATTGCCAAGTGGTCCATGAGCCCACGAGCCAGTAAGAGAACAGAATGGGTCTTAGTGGAACAGTTATTACTTTTGCCACAGATTTCTACGGGTTATTAAAGTAATTTTAATGTACTCAACATTCTGCCACTGCAGTGACAAAGATATTCCCTCTTCCTCATGGAAACATTTAGAGAATTACATGTTCCCATTTCCAAAGATCATTTCTTCCCTATATTGAAGAGCAACTCCACACACATCTTACTGTTTAATTAATATTAGGACTAAATAATTACACAAAGCCTCTGAATCTATCCTTGTTTGACTTTACTTTTTTTTTAATCTAATATTGTTCAAATGAGAAACTAATAAGGCAAATGTGGTAGATAATCTCTAAACTACAGCCTCTTCACCAAAAACAAAACAAAACAAAACAAAAAAAATCTAGTTCTCTCTCCTAAGCAAGCTGAGTCTCATTTCTTCCTTCCCCTTGGCTTTAACAATGGAGTGCTGTTGAATGACATTCTGGGATTTCTGAGCTCAGAATGAGAAGCAGCAGATTCACTTCCTGCCTCTTGAATGATCCCTTTAAAAATCCCAGGCTTCCTGCTGGAAAGGGAGAGGTCACAATGAAGAGCAGTAAGGCTCCAGACTTGAAAATGGAGAAATAATCTGTATCTTCCTGCTCCAGCTGCAAAGTGACTAAATGTTCTTGAGAGACCTCAAATGAGGCCAACAGAATAATCACCTAGGTATGGCCCGGAGAACCCAGAGAATCATGAGACATAATAAAATGATATTGTTTTAAGCAACTGAGTTTCCAGGAGGTTTGATATGCTGCAATGTGCAGCAATACAAAACCAAAAAATAAATTGGCACATTGGAATAAAAGAAAAATAAGAACAACTTGATGGTTTTCAAGTTCAGTTTATGCCCTAAAGATATTGGATTTCTGAAATCGTGACGGTAGTACATGAGCACAGAGTTCGCAGTGTATTCTTGCAGTGAATAATGCAGCTGTAATTCGCCATTTCATTGACACAGGTGTCTCATCACAAAGAAAGGAAATAATAGTCCTCTACCATTCAGTTGAGATAATTGGTATATTCTTGTCAGGGTCAGCTCATTACTGGAAAGATAAAGATTAAGTGGAAGAATTTAGAACACCAGCTTAGAGACAAAAATCACTGGCTTATAAAGTCAGAGTAGAAGAGCAAATTTCTTAAGGTGTTCTACAAAATTCTGTGTACCTGAGGTGTGAGCCTAGCCTATTGATGGGGGGTAGATTTAGAGGAAAGATAATGGTTTCAAAACAACACAACAAATTTTGCTACCACCCCCAGCACAGGGAGAATTACAGCTATTCTGTGTTAATGTAAAAACACAACAAACAGGGAAATAAATCTATATCCGAAATAAATGACTATTCAGTAAGAACAAATTGTTATTCACCCATACAGGAAGGCATCCAATGTAATCAAAAGTTATCTGCTGCCCCTTAGGAAAATTGTATCAGATACTGAATATAGGCCTCTCTTTTAGCACTAAAATTGAACTTACAACTTTTTATTTTTAAACTTAAACTCTTTTTCCAATTGACTAATAAATCCTCTTTAATAGAGTATGTATGCTGTGCCACAATGATTTCAGGAATTTCTGCTCTGTGAATTCTCTCAGCCATAGAAAAGCTGCACATTTTAAGCAGTGTTTGTTTGATGTTTATATTTATTGCAACGCTTTTGATTTATTACAGTGCTTATATTGGTAGTATGTAATTTAACTTTAAAACAAAAATATTCTGCTACCTTTCATGATTCTCAAGAAAAAGTTGACATTGCAAGTTATGCTATAAAACATGTCATTGACATTTAGGTCAATGAGTAAAGATTTTGTCTTAAAGCATTAATTACAAAATATGAAAATACAGTTGAAATTGAGGTTAGCTAAAGTTTGCAGATTTCATCTCTGATTCACTATCCCATCCTTGTCCAAGATGAGTATTGTTTTATTACAATGTAAATATCACAAATCTGAATTTATAAAATAGATATATAAAATAGCATACATGTTAGGAGACAATTCTCCATATATATATATATATATATATATAGAGAGAGAGAGAGAGAGAGAGAGAGAGAGAGAGAGAGAGAGAGAGAGAGAGAGAGAGAGGCATTCCAGTACAGGGACAACTCAAAGACATTACATGTGAAAAGATAAAGAACTTTCCTGTCCTTTAAGAAAGATTTGCTTGCGTTGAACATAGAGATAAGAAAATAAATGAAGCAAAATAAAGATAAGGCAAAAATACAGACAGAAAGAAAGTTCCTTCTTTCTCCCTCTCTCTCTCCAGAGCAGAGATGGCAGGCAGATCATCAGCATCTCTAAATAAGATCGAATTTGCATTACCTTGGGGTTCCTCTCCTGTGACGCACCATTGCATGCACAGGTAACATCTAGCTCTCATAAAACGCCCTGCAGGTATTGGTGTTTACAGAATGACACAAAGTCACATTTCTGATACAGCAATACACTTTTCATATAAATTATAAATGAGGAGCTCCACGTTAAGTATTCTTTTTAAAGGTGGATTCCACTAAAGGATGGGTTAAAAGCCATAGTACAATGGTACTATATTCATCTCATCTATCATGTCATCCTCTAAAATGAGGATAGTCAAATGATAAAGATGTTCTAAGGCATCTCCAGGGAAACAAATGCTTAAACTTTTCACATTTGCTTTGTTAATTTTTGTTTGAATTATTCAGAATTGGGATCTTTATCAACAAACACCTGTGAGATACTTACAGGCAAAAATCTGCAAAGCCTACAATCACCCTTTGTCTTGTCTTGACTCAAAAAGCATGTGTTTCTTTCATGTCTCCTCTTGAAAGTTCTCTATTATTTTTCCAGCTTTATTAAAGTGCATTAAATATACAATAGAATCCACACAATGTAACAGTATATTTGATGTCTGTGGTAATTATATACAGCTGTATAGCAACAATCAAAATCAAGTTATAGAACATTTTCATCTCCTTAAAATGCACCTCCATGACCCTGTACACTCAATCTATCCCATTGACTCTTAACACACAAAAATCACAGGTCTGCTTTTTTTTCCAGTGTCATTTTGACTTTTCTAGATTTCAGACAAATTAAGTTATATTTTATATAGTCTTTGCTTTGAAATTCTTCACTTATAGTAATTTGAAATTCATCTATAAGTTTTTGGTGTGAATATTTTTTCTTCATTTACTTTGTTGTATTTTATGATATGTTCATATCAAAATATGCTTACTCATTCACCAGTGTATAGACATTTAAATAACTTCCGGATTTTAAATGTTATGGAAAAAACTTCTATGAACATTATTATAGTATTCTTAGTCTGACATATGTTCACTTTCTTTATGGTAAAATGTCTAGGAGTGGGAGTTATACGGTAAGAATAGTATTAACTTCAAAATATACTGTCATATTGTTTTCCAAATTAACTAAACCATTCTGCATTCAGAATGGTTTAGCTAATTTAGAAAGTAAGAGTTCTAATTGTTCCACATCCTTTTCACCACTTAGTGTTGATACGCTTTTTACTTTTATTCATTCTAGTTGCTACGTAGTAGTATTACAGTATAGTTATTATTTTTCTATTTTATTATTATTGTTAATTTCTTCTATGCATCATTCATAAATTAAACTTTATCATATGTGTAAATATATAGGAAAAAACAGGATATATGTAAGGTTTGGTACTATCCTCAATTTCAGGACTCCACTGGGGGGGTTAGAATGTATCCCCAGTGGATAATAGAGGACTACACAATTCTTTTTACTTTAGAACGTGTTACATTTTCTTCATGGTTTGTGTCAGCACAATTTTCAATTTTGAATTATATTCAAAACATTATAAATGATAAGTTGTGGCGATGTGGGATTCTGTTATTTTTGTCAAATATGTATTATTTACTTGTTTTAGAAGGCAGCAATCATAGACAATTATCTCTTGGCTAGCATCATCGATCTCCGTTCAGATCTGTATTTGTTTGAGCCACTTTGGGCCTTTTCTATACATGAATATTTTAGGGATTAATTGGGGTCGTGGACAGTTAGAACTTGATGTCTCTCCTCTGTTTTTCTTTCCTTGTAGGATTGCACCAGTCTATTGACCAGCCAGAATTTTCATGGCTTCAATGTTTTGGATCTCCTGGGTAGGCTGTCTGTATGCCTTTCCACCAGGCATCCTGCCACATAATATACTGGGCCACAGAAATAGAAACAGTTCATACAATTTTCCTGCACTAATTCTAAACCATGAGAATCTATCTGCTTCTTTCAAGTTAATGCTTTCCAGGAGCTGCTTTTTGTTATATATGCAGATATTATAGTTTTTTTTCTCTTTTATCAGACAATACGGTAAGAACTGATTTAGTTATTACAGAAGCAGAAGTCCCTATTTCTTTTATTAATTTTGAAACCTCACTGTCTCTTTCTAGTTTACCCAAATTTCCTTTAAAGGTCGTCACCCCAGTTAGAAATGGCAGTCTTTGAAGGATCTAATTATTTTCCAATTAGAGCAAACTTTTATGTGTTTATTGATATGTTAACTTTTTCAAATAGTTATGAGAGGATCCCATGATTTGTGTGTGACACTAAATGAACTGATCATTGCACGTTGACTGCTTACAGCATAATTTTTCCTATATGTAATTCTCTCATCGGAGATCAGTTAAACTGAGCATTAAGTTTACATTCTCCTAATACATATATCCCCTCAAATTATTACTTATTTTATAAGAACTATCTGAGATAACATCTTCTTAATGCTAATATTCTAGACTGGTAAAAGTGAAGACAGCTGTTGATAAATTATAATTGCTTTATATTAGTCCGGACAAGGACAAACAAAATGAGTTCCTGATGAAAATAAATGTAACATATTCATTTTCAATTGATTGTTCCTAATTTTTCTATTTAACTGTCTGAGAAATATCTAATATTTGTGACTAGGGTGGTACAAATTTACTTTCTACCTGTAGAAATGTTATCCAAATTAATTTGCCTCATGCTATTTAAATCCATTTAATCAGTTTTATAGCTGGCATATTTTATAATAAGAATTATAAAATGTGATGATCCAAACTATGGTTAAAACAAATATTAGTAAAGGAATCAATAATAACACAACATACAAATCTCAAGCACAATGTGTATTCTTTGTATGGTTATTATAACAGAGATTGGAAAAGTTAAAGACTATTTATATACAACTTTAAGTTATAAAACTTTATTTTTAAAATTTATTTTTAAGGTGCTATTGATTTACTATCAAAATCATAATATGGATGACATGTGAATAACTTTGCAATCCTATTTAGTCAGTGTTATCAGATGTAAACAAAGGGTGAAGCAGTATTTTGTCATTTGAGTGTCCATTAATCTTAACCTACATTTTTTGTTAGCTATGAACTATTTTAGGACATTTCTAAGCAATACCAAAGGGTACACAAATACAGCCCAAGTGACTGCTAGAGCAATATTTTCTTAGTGTCAATAAAGTTGTGAAATTGGTGTTTTCTACATAAAGGAGAAGTCATTTTTAGGACTTCTTTTTGGCAAGTTTGTATAAACAGTCCTCTTACTTCAATCATAGTAAGAACAATTAGCCAGCTCACTTCCATCTTCCACAACTTTGTTGGTGGATGACAATGTCCTGTCAAAACTCATCTCCTTATTGAACTGAAGTTGCTCAATGAAGTTTCTCATAGTTTGATGATAAATCTCAAAGCCCAGCCTCATCTAACGTTATTAATATTTCAGTGGCAGGAATTACCAGATGCAGAAGCCAAATAGATTATCTTTCAAATTTAAAGGCAACTAATGATGTAATTATCAGTTCACTGGAGAAGAGAAGAGAATTTGACATTGATGAAGAGAAATATGTCCATTATATGCAAACAGATCTGATCTCTCTCTCTTTCTCATTTCTGTCTGTCTGCATCATCTGTCTATATGTGCAGCATCAGCATCAGCATCATCGGTGCTTATCAAATCTGATCAGATAGCAAGACTCATAAAATGATGGATAATTATAAATTTTAATCTCTTAATTGATCTCATTACTTATTTAGCTGTTCACAAATGCTATACCCTCAATTCAGTTTCAATTTATAACTAGTTTATTATTTCATAATATGATATTTTTATTATTTAATGTATAATCTATGTTGATTTTATTTATAAGAATAATTATAAATAAAATTATTATATAAATTAGTTCAGAAATATTTGTCATTGAATGCTGATACTTTATTATTTTCATCCCTGTGAAATATCACTTAGAAGTCTTTATGGTATTGCATAATGAGCTAAAATACAAGATTCATCCTTGCTAAATCTGTTGAAGTCCTAAAAACAATCATTCAAGAAAAAGAAAGATTTAAACAACTGTAACATATGGAACACACACACTCTTTTCAGCTTCAACACAACCCTGTGAGATTCATATTATCATCTCTCTTCACAGCAGTAACACTAAGCAACAGGCTAAATGTAATAAAACTAATCATTAGAACTTAAAAACTGATCTAGGGCTATTTTTATCTGATAGTATAAAGAATATATACAGGGTCCAGCAGAAGTAACACCCCTTTTTTATGAGCTGGTAATCTATACTATGATTTTTAGAATATTTAGTTTCTGAATCTCTGGGTTTATAGTTTTCAACAAATTTGGAAAGTGTTCAGCAATTACTTATTCCAGTCATTTTTCTACAACCTCACTTTTACTTCTGGAATTGTGTGTGTGTTGGATCATGTGATTTGAAACCACAAGTATTCACACACATTATTTTTATTTCACCTATGTCCTTTTGGAAAGATCTCATTGCCATACATTTAATTTCACTGATAATTTTTTTTCCTGTGGTTTTTATATTGTCTTATAACCCCTCATATAATTTTTTTTAGATATTGTGTTTTACATATTTAGAAGTTCCGTTTAGGTCTTTTTAATGATTCTTTTCTCTCCTCATTATGTTCAACCCTGGGTATATATTACATATTCTTAGAATTGCTCTTTTACTATCCTTCTCTGTTAACTCCATCTTCTTTGCCATGTGTAGGTCATTTTCAAATGACCAATATATCTCTTGATTCTTGGTCCCATTTGCTTGCTTCTTTATATGTCTCGCAATATTTTCTTGGATTCTGAGCACTATGGTTTACATGTAGAAGTGCTGAATTTTGTGTTATCCATTTATAAAGTGGTTGATATTTTCCCAAAGGGAGTCATATTCCTGTGCATTTGTTAGTACCTTTGGTGGCAGCCTCCATTCTAAGACTAATTTAGCCACATTAGTAAGTTCTTCTTAGGTCTACACTGAATGCCTTATGTATTCAGTGAGATTTCTCCCTTTTGGATAAAGGGTATTCTTGCACTGTATCAGCTCTGAGAATTGTTCACCTTGCAAGTTTCTGGTCATTGCTTTTACTTTAGAAGTTGTTCTTCCAAATGTCATGTCCCCACCTTAAACATGTGTAGATGATTGTCCAGTCAAAGAATAAAGATCCCAACTGCAGTGTCTTGAGATCATTCTACATGTAAACTTTACTCTCATATATTCTACTCTGGAATTTTCTAGCCATTTTCTCATTTAACAATTTATATCTGTCTGCTCAACTGAACAAGATTCTTGGATTCTGTTATGAAAGCCACAATCTTGAAATTAGGTCTATGCCAAAACCTTAAGACATAAAAAATGGTATCTCTCACCTCATTTCTGCCTCTCCTCTCAGGTTCTATAGTTGCTTTTTAAAAAATTTTTAAATATATTTTTATTTATTTTATTTTTATTTTTGACAGAGAGAGAGAGAGAGAGACACACACAGAGACAGAGACAGAGAGAGAACTGAACTGGGGGAGCTCCCAGTTCAGCATATGGTTCTGCACGGGCCGGGGCCGGGATTCGATCCTCGGTCCCTGGCGCTGCAAAGTGAGCGCTTAACCCACTGAGCCATCCCGGCTTCCCCTTAAAAAATTTTTGTCATTTTTGTTACTGTTTAGTGCATAAGTGTAATTATATATTATTATATTTAATCCTGGTCATACGGGAAAGCACCTTAAAACAAATATAACTGAGGAATAATTTAAAAAGACAACACAATTTTCAAGGGATGCAATATTTAGAATTGAATTTTTATTTAACAATGGAAGAAATAAAATAAATTTAAATAAAAATCTCTGTTGATTTTACACATGCATTTCTTAACTCAGGCAAAAATAGCCCAGTCATACGAGTAAATTTAATTTAGTACAATACATGTTATTTTCTAACATGTTTTACTCTAGTTTGAAAAATTTAACTGGTACTTAATTTTTAAAATTGCTCATGGATATAGTTTTATTAGTAGTAATTATCTGTATTAATCCTCCAGTAATCTTGTAAATTTTGAAAATTATATTAATCTAAACTAAAATGAATTTAAATTTTATATAATAATCTTTTGTATTTAAATTATATATTAAAGTGTTTCTTCTCATATTATCCTTATAAAATAGTTGCTCAGGAAATTATATGCAGAATTATTGGAAAATGCATGTTTTCAAGTTAATTAATGACTATTAATGGTTTTTAAAACTCATCAATGATATATAAATTGATTCTTAACAAATCAGACATTTGGATGACTTATCTGTACAATATTGTTGTATTTTTAAAGTTATCTAAATTATTATTTGCAATTTTATTTTGCTTTCACTAAATAAACTTGGACTTGATTTTTAATACAGCTCCAATGATAAACAATGACAGTTATTTCATTCTTTTATGTGAGATTATTGATTAAAATACACTAAATTATTAGATAGAAGAAAGTCTGTTAAAAAATTGTTTTAAAGTCCAAAGAGGGAAAGCCGGGATAGCTCAGTGAGTTAAGCGCTCACTTTGCAGCGCCAGGGACCCAGGACCGAATCCCAGCCCCAGCCCTTGTGGACCCATGTGCTGAACAGGGGAGTACCCCCAGTTCAGTTCTCTCTCTGCTCTGTATCTCTCTCTCTTTCTCTCTCTCTCTCTCTCTCGTCAAAAACAATAAAAAAATTTTTTTTTAAGTCCAAAGAGAAATTAAGGTAACAGTATAGATATAAAATTTGCTACTGGGCCAAACATAACAATAACTGGTGGTTTAAAAAGCCATAAAGCTATTTCTTCCAGAAATCATTGTATTTAATTTTAATACATCTTTGCTTTTACTCTAAGTACAATTAACTTCTGACATATATTTGTAAACCATATGCTAAGAAATTAATGTACTTTGATAACCACATATGTTATAGAGTCTATATATTTTAGATAGCCGCATTTTAAAATTCCCTGCAATTCTGTCTTTATATTTAGAGACATTTTGCAATAGTCATTTATGATTGCAAATTTATGCTAGCTATAAGGGTGCTGTCCACAAAATAATCCAGCTATAAATACCCCTATTTTTCATCCTACATGGCCGGATACATTCTGGACAGTCCTTGTGTAAGTATGTGTATGAATATAATTTAGATATATTTGCAAACTATTAAAGGATATATATTTATGAGAATGGATTAAATTATTTGGCTTGTATGACTTACATGTTGCAAAAACCCACTCATATGAACCAAATTTCATTTTATGTATTTTTCACACAACAGGCTTATTTTACCAAATAAAATGTCCGAGAAATCTCAAAATCACTCAAGATATTATCATATTTAATTATAATTCTAAATAATTTGGTCCTCTAATAATTTTAAAGAGAAAGTGAGATTTAAATATTTATATAAAGTATTGCATGTCTTTGAATTGTAGAGTACTGCTACTATAAAAGTATAGAAAACTGAGGTTTTTTGATTTTTTTCAGATGTGGACCACCATTCTTTTATTCAGGTCCTTTCAACAGAACTTCTTTATTAACTTCTCATCTTTGCTTTACTTTTAAAAATAGTCCCAAGTTTCATATAAGCTATGTTAGTCTATGTAATTGATATGTTTACTTTGTTTTATTAGATTCTTACTCATAAATGTTTTGAGGAGCAATCTGTGGGAATAAAAAGTGAAGAGGAATCTAAACACAATTTGGAAGCTAAACAGCTAAAAAACAATTAAATTTGAATTCCTAAAACAAAATGTTTAGGAATCTGATGAATTAGCTATTTCTTGAAGTCCATTAATTGCTCAAGTCCAAAACAGAAGAGAAACTAAAGGCATGCAAAATGTTCTAAACATGTATTTCACTTATCTAGTATGAAAACTGATTATGACTATTTATTAAACAATTTTTAAAAATGTGTTGGCTTTCTATGATAGAATATTTATATTTTAAAGTTTGGTACACTTGTCTATGTTAAATATTGTGAAAGCATAAAATAGTGTGAGGGATAAACCTAAATATACTGTTGTCTAAGGTGCCAATGAGAAATAAAACCATTATTAATTTCAATGTGTAAAATATAAAAATTCTAATTAAAAATAAGTTAACTATTATGGCGAACCATGAATTATTATTCACACATTTAAAAAAAGTGAATAAATTGTAAATATCAATGCATATATTTGTTACAAAAAAACACATTAACATTTTTCTGAAGTAACAAAAACCGTTATGACTGTCTCTATTGTATGTTTTTAATTAGTATTAAAAATAATCTACCTATATTCATTAGTATAACATGAAAGAAATACTTAAACATAGGCACAAAGACAATAAGTAAATCCACTCTATTCTTTGCTCAAGACATCTCGCATCACAATGCTGGGGTATGTTTAGTCTGGAGAAAGAGTACTTTTTTCTTTGCCCAAAGACATTGTCAGATCACCAAGAGACACATGCGTGAGTCTAAAAGTTAGCAGAAAAATCTAAGTGTACCTCTGTCTCTGCTTCTTAAAACAGAAATGGTGGTTTAAGACAGCCAGATTCTAGGAAAGGTCATGCTTGCTAATCCAGATTTGTTTTATTTTATTATTTAATGCTTCCAAAGACTATGATTGGTAGTAGAGTGTCAGGAAGAAAAAGTCAAAGGGGCAACTTTGAGATGAAAGGAACAAGGGTGTTGGAGATTTTGAAGAAGGGAGACAGAGAAGATATTCAACCTGGAAGAAGAAGAAATGCCTGAGGACCAGGAGCAAATCATCTTTCACTAAGAGCCCTGCTCCTATTGAGACAGGATAGTTAATAAGAAGGTAGGTAGTCAGGAAAGTCCTTGGTAGCCATAGCAAGCTTATTCAAACAAGATTGTAGTGAGCATGAAAGTCAGGTCAGCTGGACATTAACAAGATAACCGGTGCCAACACTTTCTAGGCTTCGAAGTTCCTCCCCCAGGCAGAACAGATTCATGCCCCTAGGAAGTAAAACTTGAAGGAAGGCTTCTAGATTGTTTTAAGATTAATATATAGGTTCTGATACCTGTACCCCAGCATGAAGACAAATCATATATAATAAGTTGCTTTAGTCTTAGCTGTGGGCATTCCACTTTTGGGTGTCCCCTCTTGTTTGAGACCTTTATCTTTCCTTTCAATAAACTCCATTCAGGTCCATGTCCTCATTCTTTGAGTACATGAGACCACGAACGCCGGACAAACATCAAGATTCTCACATCACTACCTTCCATAAATATGTTGCATATTGAGATCCTTGTCAACATTCCCTAAACAGGAGGTGGTAAATAGGTGGAAAAACAAAAAGGGAAATAAATCCTCTTGACCGAAGAAGAACTGATACAAGCAATTA
Source organism: Craseonycteris thonglongyai (assembly GCA_004027555.1). Taxonomy (NCBI): domain Eukaryota; kingdom Metazoa; phylum Chordata; class Mammalia; order Chiroptera; family Craseonycteridae; genus Craseonycteris; species Craseonycteris thonglongyai. Next base: position 2,987 of record PVKE010036142.1, on the reverse strand, counting down.
GGGAATTTTCCTCCAAAACAGAAAAAAATGACAAACTGAACAGTGTTTCACCCACATAGTAAAATTATTCTCTAAGAAATGAAGTACTGTTTCACTTGCTTCTTCTGGTTTTTGATAATGGTTATTTGGTCTTAGAGATGATCAATATTGCTTTAAAATGTTAAAATTAAAGGGACAGAAAAAAAATTCTGTTCTTTTCTTTTAGGTTCTTTGCTCTAATAATTAAATTGACATAAAACAGATTAACAGGAGAAAAACAAATTTTATATGTACGTAAGTTCTATAAAGCTAAGACTTAAAGGGCAGTCAGGTAATGGAAGCTTATATAATATCTTGAGCTAAGAAAAAGTGTAGAGGTCAGGAGATACAAGGGGAAGAAAGGTCGATCTCAAGAACGCAGAGATGTTTGGAAACTGGTTTGCTCTGTTACACAGATAAGTTTCTTAGGTAAATGTTATCTCTGGTAATAGCTCTCTTCTCAGTATAGGCCTCCTTTTCAATATAAATTTAGGTAGTAGAGGAGAAGAAAGAGCTTCTCCTGAATCTGCTGGGTTTTGATTGCCTTTAGCTCAAAACAATCCTATGGCAAAATGGCATTTTTCTGGGTGACAAATTCTGCTCCCCTTCAAAATCTTTGTCCTTCAGCATCCATGACATAAATATAATGAGCTTAAAACAGAAGCCAGTTTGATTAAAAGCATATTGCTTTATGTAAATAAATTTAATAGATAAAGTTGACCTTTTAATTATAAAACACATCCATTGAGTCAGCTAAATAAGAGGACATCTGGCAAACAGAAGTTCTTTTCCAGTTTATAAAGCAGAAACAGCTAGCAAGCATGCTTTGTGATGGTTAGCAAAATACAGAGTAGAAATGAAATATTTTATTTTATTTAAAATGTTAGACTTAATTTACTTGGGGTCATAAGAGCAAATTTCTTACATACACATGTTAATTGTAAAGTATAAAGATGAACTAAAAATATTTTTCCATAAATGTATTATCAATTGTTGCTCTCCTGGTTATATTTGTATTTTTAAGAGATGGTAAGAAATGATACCAATTTTATTAAATTAATTCTATGTATGTCTTTCAGAAATTTAAATTGGTTAAAAACCTTAACGAACATGCCATAATTTATCCTTTCTATAAAACACAAATAGAAGGTATTATTTTTGAGATCTATTAAATGAATTTACCTTCTACATAAGATCTAACTTTTAATTTTCTAAAAATCCTTCATGTAAATTGACTAAGTGCAATGATCAAATCAAATTAATGGCTCTCCTGTATAATACTGTGAGGCAATTTTCCAAATAATGATTTTCAATAAAAAAAATCTTTTATATGTGCAAATAGTTTCTTTGATTTCTTCTTAGAAGTATGAAATTGCTATATACTTTAATTTCCATTCCACTCCATTAATTATGTATCTTTCAGTGGTACATAAAGATGATTCTCTATTGGCAGAATTGAAAAATAATGAATTCACCTGCATTCATCTGAGATTGATTTTTCTCAACATTTTTTCTTTGTTTATTATCTGTAGCTTTGCTGTGAATTGTGACTACAAAGTCACAGCACTTTTAGAAAATCCATTTGGTAAATGGCATTCAAAAAGGAGGCAGTCATTACTTTCTACATTTAAATCAAGTCCGATAAGTTTTAAACATGTACAAAATTATTTAAAAAATAATAAATTCTCTATAACTGAATAACTGTATTTCAGAAATCAGACTTGATTTAATAACATTGAAGTATAGATAATGATCTTACTCATCCAGTTTTACATTCTTTTTCAAAACAGGAATTTGTTATTTGCATCGGGCTTACAGGCTTGTCATTCAACTGTGCTGTGAGACTACCAGTAGGTGGTTACAGACCTAACCCTAGCCTAAGCAGTGATCCCTATCATTATTGCCAGGCTCCATTCGAAGAAAGACACCCCAGCTAGGCATCAGCCAGGAGTTCACGAAAGAGACTATTAATGAAACTGACAGAAAACAGGCAGTTTCATCTCCAGAGGAGAAGTGTTACAAACTAGTGACCATGAAGAAGTTAAAGGAAAAGACAAATGTGACTGTTCCTTTTCTGGCTGAGAGCATACCTTTTCGAGAGCATTTGTGCTTTGATAAATACTGCCTAAACAGGCCTCACTTTGATCTCTGCCTTATTTCAAGGGTAGACATCAAAATACATCTAATGAGCTTTTGTCTCCCTTTCAGTTGATGATGGACTCAGGGAATTAAGAATTTTTGAAGCTGTGCATTTTAATATCCATTTTTCTAACTTACATTTCTATCTCATATTTTCTAGATGAAGAATGGAGGCAGATGTTACACAACTTACTCAAATGATGACTAAATTTAGGAGTAAAGACAAGTCTTTAATCTATTTCAAATTCAAATCCAAAAGTTAATCTCTTCTACCTTCTTTCCGTGTATTTTCATATCATCTACACCAAGTATTATGTTATATTGGCAGAGATACAGACTTCGGCAAGCCTGTTTCAATGTAAACGGTTTCAGACATATTTATTACACTGAGAATAAATTTAATAGTTATGTTTTATTAAATGATTACCAGAGACATCGGATATCTTCTTCAAATTTACTCTAATTTTTCAGATGAGTAAATTGGGAGGTAGAAATTACATCCTTCTTTCTCAATCTGGAGTCTATAATGTTAATCACCCACATTCAATTTGATGAGTGAAAATGAATGCAAATCTTCCATTCATCTGGGTCTTCTTTTTACCTCTATTATTTTTATTTTTTTTTACCTCTATTATTAATTGTAATAATTAAAAATATATATTTTACTTCTTTATTGTAAGTACATTGATTGTCAATCAATAATAATGCCTTTTTATATCTACAAGTATAAATAACTGAGAAACATGTCTTGTCAGTGTATTAACATATAAATACAAATTGAATTAAGTTAGATAATTTTATAGATTATAACATTAATATAGACTCTATAT
>PVKE010036141.1:0-16538 GCA_004027555.1 Craseonycteris thonglongyai | reverse complement strand
GATACAGAGACAGAGAGAGAACTGAACTGGGGGAGCTCCCAGTTCAGCATATGGTTCCGCACGGGCTGGGGCCGGGATTCGATCCCTGGTCCCCGGCGCTGCAAAGTGAGCGCTTAACCCACTGAGCCATCCCAGCTTCCCCTGACCGATATATTTTATGCTCTAGCAAAATGAACTTTTGTACTTGCCAGTGTACCTCCCATTGTATGACAGGTAGTTTCTCACCTGCATGCTTTTTCCAAGAAGGGAAAGGCGATCTTGTCTTCTGACATGGATACTTGGATGCTCCCACTCTGACACTTTCCGACCTTCTGGAATTTTCCTACACATCTGCTAGGGCTCAGCTCATAGAGAAAGCTTGAACTCAAAGTTGAATGCCCTACCTCCATGCCTGTTAGCACCCTCACACCCTAACCAGGACTCCATGGCACTAACCACACTGTTATAATCACTCAGAATAGTCCTAGAACATCCCAAGGGGTCTTCAGAGTGGGGGCTGCATCTATATTTTTGTTTTAAGATTGACACTAACACATCTTTGAATCTCTGGGATGTGGGACCACTCCTGGTCATAGCAGGTACCCAACAGACCTTCAGTCAGTGAATGAATGAGTTACCCTCAGTTTTTAGGCATGGAAAAACAGTAAAAGGAGCATCGAATAAGAGTAAAGAAAGTGCATTCTAATATTGTTGTCTGTTACTCTACTTCCCTGGCTAAAGAGGGCCTTTCTATAAGGGCAAATATGAGAACCTCTACCTGACTGAGCACATTGAGGTCCAAGACCCAGATTTCTCCACCAAATGTTGCCTTAAGAGCAGAGGATACCTGGGGCATCTGCTGAGTATGAAGTTACACATTTACATGAATTTGCATTGTATTCTCTAAAATGTCACCTTTTAAAAATTGAAACATGCAAACCAAATGTCCATCAACAGACTGATGAATAAAGAAAATGTGGTACATGCACACAATGGAATATTATTCCCCTATGCCGCAACATGGATGAACTTGGAAGATATGCTACGTAAAATAAGTCAGTCACAGAGGGACAAGTACTAAATGATTCCACGTATATGAGGAGTCTAAAATAGTCAAACTTATTTATTGAAGCAGAAGGAAGAACGGTGGTTGCCGGGGGATATGGGAGGGGGCAATCGGGAGTTGCTTTTTAATGGGTATAAAGTTACAGTTATACAAGAAGAGTCAGTTCTAGAGATGTGCTTACAACATAGTGCCTGTAGTTAGCAATACGTTATTGTGCACTTAAACATTTAAGGTGCATAGATCTCATGTAGTGTGCTTGTAAAACACACACACACACAAATAGCAAAGGGACATGTGGAAACTTTTGGAGGTAATGTATATGTTTATATCCTTGATTGTGGTAATGGCATCATAGGTGTATGTATAAGCTCAAACTCATCAAATTGTATGTATTATATACATTAAGTATATGCAGATTTTAGGAAGGCTGAAAAATATTGAAACACACTTATAATACCTATGGTTAGTTAACCACCTTTCAATCTCCAAGTACAATTATTCATAGCATTCCCAGAAGATGGACCCTGGCTCCCCTCTGCCTATGCCCAAGTCACTACCATATGCAGAGCCATCATGTAAGAAGAGGAAAGAGCACAGATCCTGGAATCAGAGAGATGTGTATCCAATCCCAGTTCTGTTACTTATTAGCTGTGCTATTTTGAGCAACTTGCTTAATTTCTCTGGGCGTCGATAGTCAACTCTGTCAACCTGGGGTGATGGGAATGTCCCAGGGTCCATGAGGAGTCAGTGGGACAGGCTGGGGAGCACTCAGCCAGGGTGGCCACACAGTGGTTGTTCAGTGTTAGTTCTCTTCCTTCAACCCTGAGCACCGAGTTCTCCCATCCACCCTAACTCCCTTAGGCACAAGAGCACAACTATAGGCAGCTGGGAGAATTGGGGGTGACATAATGGAAAGCATTTACCTAGGGCCATTCCTTCCTCTCCTCCCTCACCTAAACTCACTGAGCCAATTTACTGTTTCTCATGCCCAATTCCTTCATGTGTAAATGAGGATGATTACACACTCCTTGTAGAGCTTCAGCGAGGACTAAACAAGCTGACACGTGTAAAAAATGTACTGGCATTCGCTACTCAATATGTGGTAAATATAATTCTTACAATAATGGGTAATTGAAGACTCACATTCATAGAACCCAGACGTAGTAGGCAGAATAATGCTCCACCTCCCCAGTGTGTCTACATTCTAATTCCTGAAACCTGTGCATACGTTACTTTAACATGGCAAAGAGACGGTGCACGTGTGATGAAATTAAGGGCCTTGAGATGAAGAAATTATGCATTATCCAGGTGGACCCAATGTAATCATAAGGGTTCTGGAGAGTCAGAAAAGGAGCTGCAACAACGTAAGTCAAAGCAGATAGTTAAAGATGCTATGCTATTGGATTTGAAGATGGAGGAAGGGCCATAAGCCCGGAACCCAGACAACCCCTGGGAGGGAAAGAAGCAAGGGGATGAGATCCCCCTTGGAGCCTCCAGAAGAAACACAACCTCGCTGACACCCTGATTTCATGACATGCCCAGTGAGACCCATGTCAGACTTCAGACCTCCAGGACTGTAAGGTCATGAATTTATGTTCCTTAAGCCTCTCTGTAGTCGTTTGTTATAGCAGCAACAAGACACTTGATAAACCAGGTGACTACATCCTTGAACACAGACAACAGAAAAGACCACCGAACTCCTCCTCCAATTTCTAGGGACCATGACAATAGCTGGTCCCTCATCTCCCCTCCCCTATCCCTTCAGCAGGTTACTGATACTGTCTGAGGTGTTGCCATGCCTGAAATGGGCCCCTGGGAAACATGGTTCTTCTCTGGGCAAACATAGAGGGAAAAGCCACAGGGATATGTGTGTGTGCCCACTCGAGTGTACGTAGATGAAGGCATTTCAAAACTGAAAATAATGTCACATGATGGGGGCAGTAATCCAGCTCTGCTCGTCTCCAGAATACCCAACCTGGCAAGCCAGGATCAGAGGCAGTTGCCATGGAGACAGCATCCCTTGGCTTCTGCTCACTGCCTCCTTAGCGCAGCCCTGCCATTGTGCGACCTAGTCACTGCTCAGCACTTGGCAGCTCTACATGGCGGCCGCGTCTGCGTGCCTTGAGGCCAGAGCCCTTCTGCTATTTCTCTTCTCTCTAAATTAACTACAGGGGTCCTAGAAGCCAGGAAATTGGTTTGAGAACTGCGATGGGAGGCGGCAAGCTACACTGGGCAGAGTGCTGGGTTTATGATCTCCTTGTTAAAGTCCTTTCCCTCCTGGGTCCCAGTTTCTCCTTCAGTGCACTGAACAGGGGGCTGGCCATGGTGACCCCGAAGAGCCCCTCTAACAACTGTGACATTAAGTTCATGTGGAGATGATAAACTTACACTGAGGAGCGAGATAGAGCTAACGAATGGCCAGGATGGTGGCCCTTCCTCTCTGTTCCTGAAAACCAGCCTTCTCCACTTGAGGGATAAGCCCCAATGGGCTGCTCCCTGTTCTTCACAGTGCCCTTCTGCCTACAGTGAATGAGGTAGGAGTGTGAGAGCGATGGTCCCACCCCCTTCAACCTGTCCATCTGCTGTACCATTCCCCAGGGACTGTGTCACAGCTCTTAAGCCCTGCCAATGGCCAAATGGGCTCTGGGGCACAGATAACACAAAGCAGGAGGGACTCCTCAAACCAATCTTACTGACCAGTTAACTTTCCTAAGGATGGTCAACTAAACTTCACCCCATCAGCTCCACCACCTACCACTGCAATGCCAGTCAGCAACGGGGTGTTAGGAGAAGTCCACTCTGTCCTGCTCTGTCTTTGTGGCACTTGCCACAATGCTGCAGGGAGGGCCCAGGGAGCCAGCAGGGTGGATGGGGCAAGCCTGCTCTACGCCATGTCACAGCACTTCATGATGAAGAAATTGGAGTTCATCAATGAAACATGAGAGCTCGGCAGGAGCCAAAGAGCTGTTGCAGGGCTACTGGAGGCAGGAAGCAGCATGTGGCTTGCTGGGCGCCACTCTGGGATGATGCTCACAGTATGTGAGTGCCTTGTTCCTGTCATCGTGACCTCCCATGGGAGCATGTCACAGGCCAGGAGAACAGCTTGAGTCCAGGGCTGGAGGTGCAATGTTGAGGAATGTGTGGTGACTGAACCCTATTCATGTTAGTTAATGCATGGACTAGTAAGTGCAGTGAGAAAGTAAGGTCGGCGGGCCCTTTGGCAGATAGCCTAAGTCAACTACCTATGTGTGTTATTCCTTCCACAACTCTTTGTCAACTTGGCTTTCGGTCAAGGAATCAGTGTTTCCAGTATGAGGTAAAAGGTCATAAATGGACTAAAATTAACCACAATAACCCCATTTCTTACTTTATAAACATACACGCACACACGCACACATGTGTGCACATGCATGATGTAATTCGGACTAAAGAGAGAAGAAAGAATAAGTCTGTTGAAGGTGGGTGTGTAGGAGGCACTTCTTGGATATCTTTTAATTTCCTTATTAAAAAGGACTGATGCAGCTGACACTCTTTTTGCTTTCTCTGGCAGATTTGAATAATGATGTGATGCCTGGAACTGCAGCAATCACATTGTATCCATGAGGAAAAAGCCAAAAGGATCCCAGAATTGTTCAGCAGTCATATTTCAATACTAAACAAATGCCCATCTCCAAACTTCTTTTCTCATTTATTTTTATTTTTCACTTACATTTGACATAGACATTATATTGACTTCAGGTGTATAGCATCATGATGAGACATTTACATAACTTACAAAATCCTTATTCCTATACACCTGGTTCCCATCTGACACCACATATAGTCATTACAATGTTATTGACTGTAAGCCCTATGCTACACTTTATATCCCTGTGACTATTTAGTGACTATGAATTTTTACTTCTTGAGGTCTTCTCCTTTTTCACCCAGCCCTCCCATCTTCCTCCCATCACCCTAAGGACCCTAGTACCCACCTGATGCCATCCATACTTATTGTAACATTGACTATTCACATGTTATACTTTATATCCTCATAGCTTAAGGTGACCAGATTTTAACATTGGTAAAGCGGGACACCATTGACCAGGGGGGAGGGGGTTCTTGATTAAAAATTGGGTCTATCTCCCACCGTTCCCTAGCTTGTCGGGCATTCTTTCCAAAAATCGGGACTTTTAAAAATGCCGCAGGACGCGGGACAAATTGTTAAAAATTGGGACTGTCCTGCCAAAAGCGGGAGTCTGGTCCCCTTATCATAGCTATTGCTTTGTGACTATCAAATTGAACTTCCTAATCCCTTCACCTTAATAATTCACCTCCTCCCCCAACCCTCATGCCATCTACAAACAAACCAAATGTTATCTATAGCTATGAATCTGTTCCTGTTCCACTTGTTTATTTTCTTTTTTGGATTTCACCTATAAGGGAAGTCACTTACATTTGTCTTCCTCTGTTTGACACTCCACACAGTGCAGTACCCTCCATATCTTTTTATTGGAGTTTTTAATCCATTTAAATTGAAGGTAATTGTTGATGTGTAGCTATTGCCATCTTATTCATAATTTTGCCACCCCACCCCCATATTAAAGAAGTCCTTCTAACATTCCTTATAATACTGGTGTGGTGGTGATGAACTCTTCTAGCTTTTTCTTGTCTGGGAAGCTCTTTATCTGGCCTTTGAATGTGAATCATAGCCTTGCTGTGTAGAATAATTTTGGTTGTAGGTCCCTGTTTTTCATCCGGTTGTTTATTTTCTGCCACTCCCTTCTGGCCTACAGAATTCCTTTTAAGAAAGCAGCTGATAGTCTTACGGGAGCTCCCTTGTAAATTACTAGTTGCTTTTCTCTTGCAGCTTTTAGGATTCTCTTTGTCTTTAACCTTGGTCATTTTAATTATAATGTGTCTTGATGTGGGCCTATTTCAGTTTATCTTGTTTGGGACTTTCTTGTGCTTCCCTAGGCTTGTATGTCTGTTTCCTTCACCAGGTTAGGTTAAGTATTCAGTCATTATTTCTCCAAGTAGGTTCTCAATTCTTTGCTTTCTCTTTTCCTTCTGATACCCCTATGATGCAAATGCTGTTATGCTGAATATTGTCTCAGAGGCCCCTTAACCCAACCTCATGTTTTTGGATTTTTTTTTTTTTTCGTTTTGCTGTTCTGAATGGATGTTTTCTGCTACTTCATCTTTCAATTCACTGATTTTATCCTCTGCTCCGTTTAGTCGGCTGGTGATTCATCCTATTGCATTCTGAATTTCAGTTATGGTATTCTTTATTTCTGACCCGTTCCTTTTTATGGTGTCTATGTCCTTCCTTATGCTTGCTATCTTTCTGTTGAAGTTTTCACGAAATTCCTTGAGCATCTTTTATAACCATTTTGAGCTCTGTATCTAAGTTGCTTGCCTCCATCTGGTTTAGTTCTTCTGAAATTTTTGCAGTTCTTCTTTTTGAGACATATTTGTTTCTCACTTTGGATGCCTGTCTGTGTTCGTTTCCATGTATTAGGGAGACCTGCTACGTCTCTCAGTCTTGCTGGATAGCCTTACATAGGTGCCCTATGGTGTTCTGGCACCATCTCCCTGGCCACCTGCACTGGGTTTCTCTGGATTCCGGTTTGGTGCCAATGCTGACCCTGGAGCTACTCCGCAAGTCTCAGAGTACATCAATGCTGCTTGCCACCTGCCTGAAGCCTGCGATCTTAAATAGTTTTCCAAGAAAACTTGCCACTGGGGTGGAGCTGATTGCTCACTGGAGAAAGTGCCTCTGATGCTGGCAGAGTTGGGGGGGGGGCTGCATCCCAGTGAATCGGCAGGGTGGGGGGGGCGGGCACAACACAGGAAAGATGGCGCCCACCAGCCAGCTGCATGGGAGGAGGGTCCACTCAGGAAAAATGGTGACTGTCCTCCAGCCCTCTCCCCATGGGCCCCACCATATACCTCCAATGCTCCCTGAGTCACCGTCCCTCTGCAGGAGCCCTGGGTGAGTACCTGTGAGTGCATGAGTCTGCGAAGGCACTTTAGGAGGACGTCTGGGTTGCCTGCAGCCTTTCATCTCAACCAAACAGTGGGACTCCCCACTGTTTTTCAGTCAGATATTGTGGGGCTCCTCTGGGATGGAGTGCTCTGGGTGGGGGAGCCTGGTCTGGGGCTGGGGTCCTTTGCTCCTCTGGGGAAATCTACAGCTGAGCTGTCCCTTCTGATTATCACCACCGGAAGTGTGGCCTGTTTTGTGTCTGTGCCCCTCCCCATTCTCCAACTGGCCTACTCTTCTTAGTGGTCATAGTTGTAAAACATATGTTCAGCTAGACTTCAGATGGTTCTCCAGGTTGGTTGTTCCATAATTTAGTTGTAATTTTAATGTGTTCACAGAACAAAGCAGGCACAGTGTTTACCTACTCTGCCATCTTGGATCTATCCAAACTTTTTTTTTTAGACACAAAAAATAAACTGTTTAAACCATTGTTGGAATTCTGGTTCTTTATAGGCAAGTAACCGAGACAGGAGATGGAATTTGTATGTTTTCTTGTAGGCAAAGGGACTCATAGGAGGGCTTTCATTGTTGTAGTTCAAGACTAGTTTAAAATGAGAAGTAATATTATACATGTGTGTTATGAACAGTTTCAGGCAATAAAGAGGTATATAAAGTAAGAAGTGAAGGCCCCTTATGACTGAACCTTCTTGAAGGTAAACACTATAAGAGAGGTGTGGGGAGAAATGAATGTGTATTTTGCAAAAATAGGATCATGCTACACGGTGTTTTGCAATTGGCTTTTTTCATTTAATAATATAGCATATTCATAGATCCAGACAGTTTTTGAGGAGAGGTAGCATATTGTGGCAGGTGTACTTAAGATAGATGAAGTTGATATGATTCAGTAATCTATAAAAAGGGCATAAACGAAATCGATAAAGTCTTCTCTGCTCTGAAAAGAAAAAGGGGAAATTGAGATGCGTTGGTAAGTTTCTAGGTGCAGGCACTATGTTGCATGTTTTCATTTAATCTCAGCCCCTCTGTGAGATTATTCTCATTTTATAGATGAGGAAACAGAGGTGCACTCAGTATTGGAACGTGGTTCTCTCTGACCCCAAAGACCCTGGTTCCTCTGTTTTACCAACAAGTAGGTTTGCATTTTCCCATGGGGAGGCCCACCATAACTGCCCCCCACCCCCCATGTTTCTTTCTGCCAAAAGCAAATGCTTGAGTTGCCGTGATGGGGAGGCATCATGCAAAGTGGGAGCCCAGGGCGTCTTTTCCTGGCGGGTCCTGCTAAGACGGCAAAATGTTCTGGACCGGATCCTGAGACATAAATGTCCCCTTTGGTGCTGGCCAAAGCTGAGTAAGTGGGGCAGGGACAAACTGACGTGAGTTTGGAGGGAAAGGGGGACGGATGAAAAAAACCAAAGGAAGTGTCGTGCGGAGCCCATCAGCCTGGCTTCCCTGCTGACTGTTAGGCAAAGCTCTTAGGAATATGACATCTGGCACAACTCATAGTGAGGGGTAATTATGCTGTCAGAAGCCCTCTCTGGTGCACAGGGAAGATCTGTCAACAGGATTTATTGTGACTATGTAATTTGCTCAACATTGTTAAGCCAATGTTTCTCCTAACTGGGAAATCTGACAACAGGAAGAGTAGTTAACACCCCCTCCTATGAGCCTACAAAGGCAAAGATGAGAGAAGCCACCAAGTCTTCTCATGTCCTCAGCTATGTCCCTGGGGCTTTACCCATATAGGAGGACCTTCTGGGACAATGCTCTCCCTGGGAAATCTACCTCACTCCAGAGCTCAGCTTGAGTCTGACCTCTTCCAAGAACTCTCTTCGACAGCCCTTCCCCATCATGTGTCCCAGCTCTCACCCTACTTTCCCAATCTTTCATGACTTCCTTTTTGAAGGGAACGGAGCACATTTTGCCATGGAGAATTAACTCTTTATGTTTTGCCTCCTGACTAGGAGCTCTATTAGGCAGCATCTTGTCTGACTAATTTCTAGTTCTTGATCACCCTACAAAGAGCCATTTAAATGCCAGGCACTAATTATGTTTCTGTGAAATGAATAAGTGAATTAATAACTGGTGGGGGCAAAAGTATCCTTTGCTTCTGGGCAACAGTGAAAAGTGAGAAGGTGAGCAGTGTTCAACATGAAGGAAAGATTGGGGTGACAGTCCCTAGAAGAGTCCTTAGAGGATATCTAGTTCTGATGCCTTGATGATGAGGGAGCAGACTCAGAGAAGTGTCTGGTTTGAGGTCTCATGAGTTCACTGGGGGCTAAAATTAACCCTTGTTTGCTAACGTCATGGAGCCCAGAGCTCGCTCACTCCCCACGTTGCTTCTGTTTACCATCCTGTGGCCATCATCTGAATTTGGCCATAACGATCTCAGGAATGTAGCTATATGTTTAATTCATCAAATATTTTCTAAGAATTTTACTGTACTTTTCAAATGATTTCTTTGTTTTCTACAGTTTCTATTTCCTACCTCAGTTAACATTTTCTGTACACTCACTAAAGAACTCCCTGTGGAAGATTGAAGAAGGCACTCCTGCAGGCCTGCCTTCACATAGACAAACATGTCCTTTCTTTTCCACTTCAATTGGCCTCCCTGGCCATTTGTGGACCATGATGGATCATAGGGGAAGGGTGCTGCAGTGTAGTCTGAGCTCCTAAAAGTGAGAGACGGGAAAGGAAGGTGGGACTAGTGAGGGTGGTGAATTTGGAAGTGAGGATAAGCGGTGGTGGCATAAGGAAGAAAGGGAAAGGAGGGGAGAGGTTGGGGTATGGAGGGGTGGGGGACTCTGAGGGCCTCGAGTCAGGATTGGGTGTCTGATTCATCTCAGTGGCCCCAGCACTGAGGTCTGAGTCTGGGACTGGTTTCAAGAACAGCCTTGAAAACTCTTTGTTGAATGAATGAATGAATGGATGAATGAATAAACTGCAGAACGGGCAAATCCACCTTCTGGGAAGTGAAGCAACGGTTGTCGCTGTGTGTTGTTTGTCCCCATTTAGTGTCATATTAAAGCACAGCAATAACTTGGGATTCATTTCAGATACATCTTGTAGTTTTTTTCAAAGTATAGATGTGGATTTCACCTCCTTATACCGAGTCAGAAGAGGGAGGAATATGCATGTAGAAATAAAAAATACCCCTCGGTTTAGGAAGCACCCTTTACCACTCTTAGATTCTTCTAGTCTCCCTGTTCTATTTGGAGATGGTCTTGCAATAGCTGTAGATTAATCTCTTTGGTGGCATATTTGGGGTGATCTATTCAGTAAGATATGGTGACTTAATGTCAAGTTTGATTTTCCAAACCGTAGGAACTATTACTCAGTGTCCCACCTTCACTGCCACCTTTCCACCAGTTTCCTGGTTAGGGACTAATGGAATATTTGTAGAGGGAGAAGGGGGCCTTTATACCGGACACTTTGAGAGGGAGCTCCTTGCTAGTCAGTTCCCTCCACTGGCCACAGGGAACTCACAGGTGCCAAGCATCTTCTGGGGCTACTTTGCTTCCCTCCTCAGGGTTGTGAGCTTCAGCCCCAGGGAAGGACCACACTGCAAGGAGATTCTTTTGCTGAAGTGGCCAAAGTCAAGGAAGGCCAAAACTTTCAAAACACCCATCCCTTCCCCACCCCTACTACACACACCACCACCACCACCACCACCACCACCACACTATACCTGGAGTGAAGAACGTTGCTTGTTAAACCCCATTCCTGATAACTAACATAGCCTTGCCCACCAATATGATGTGATATGAATTTCAGCACATAAAGAAATTCCCCTCTGTGGGCCCTGAAATCTCCCCGTTATTACTTTGGCTTTCCTCATAAATGAGAAATCCCTTAGCATGGTGTACACATTAAGTGTAATTTGCCATTGATATGTTAGTATAAATAAATTGATTAGAAATGTTTGGGGGAGCAGGTTTGTGTGAGGAGAGGGAAGAATGGAAGTGACCGACATGAGGTAGGGAAGCCATAAAATAGAACAAGGCACAGAAAAATGAAGTGGGGAAAAGAGAAAAAAAGAAAAATGAAAGTGGGTATGCTGGAGACAGAGGTGGCTTATTTCTCACTTGGAGTCACCACTGTTGCCTTCAGAATAACCATCCAAACCTCTTCCTGCCTGACAAGTCTACCTTTTGGCCCAGTTTAAGCTCTGCTTCCTGGATGAAGCCTTCCCCAAACAGCCATGCATGAGTGTACTACTGCATATGTGTTATATGGCATTGTCACCCCACATTTTATCTCTGTACAAGCTTGGTCTCAGCACGATTGAAATCCTCACAACAGAGCTGTGTTGAGGCATTGCTATCTCCATCATTTAGATCAGGGGTCTCCAAACTTTTCAGCCCACGGGCCGCATTAACTATCAAACAGCAGTTTGGGGCTGACTACACACTCGAGGTCCAAATAAAAAAGAATCAAAACATAGATGTTGTTTTTAATTATTTATTTAATATTATTTTATTCAGATAAAAAGGTCTCCACGGGCCGGATGAGAGGGCCTCGCGGGCTGCATACGGCCCTGCAGGCTGTAGTTTAGAGACCCCTGATTTAGATGATGACACTGAGGCTTCGAGAGTTTATGTAATTTTTCCAAGGTCCCACAGCGAGGTCAGAGCTGTGAGTTCCAAAATTAAAGTCTATACACCATTCAGCTACTCTTTAGTCGTATGTCCTCAGACATGTTACTTTTCTCTCTGTGCTGCCTCCTCTGCAAACTGGAGATTGTAGTGTATCTAGTGCAAAGGTGTTGTATTAATTAACAGAATTAATACATAAAATACACATAGAATAGTGCCTGGCACACAGTAAATGTTACATAAATGTTTGCTATTATCCTTATTGTTATTGTTACTGTTACTATTCAATCAATATTGGTTCCAAGGGATTCTGTCTCCTCTGTTTCACTCATCTCAAGAACTGGGCACATAGCAGGAACTCAGTATACATTAGTTCCCTTCCTTTCCCCTTTCCTTTGTCTTCTTGAAAACTGCCATCAGGATCAAAAAACTGTCACAACTGTTTGTTTTATGGAACAAGGATTTTCATGTTCTTGGGAAAAGCAGCCAACACTGGCACTAGCAGATCAAAGTGATCTGAGTTCAGGGCCTGGAGCTGTCGCCCTCGCCTGGCCAGAGTTCAGAGGAAGATTCCTTAGAAACACACAGTGGAGATGGGGAGCCAAGGCCCTGTCATCCGGATGCTTCTAGTCCCATATCACTGACACGTTGTGATCCAACGTCATGTTCTCGTCCCCCGGCAGGGCTGTTCTGATAAAGGGCTGACTAATGGGCAGGAAGGGGAACATCTTGCCAATGTGTTTGTTTCCATTAGATTATGGATATATTTTTAGTATGGCTGAGAAATATCTAGGATCTTGTCTTGTAAGATGATTTTGTGGACTAGGACTAGGAAAAAAATAATCTTGGCAAAAAAAGAGAGAGAGAGAGAGAGAGAGAGAGAGAGAGAGAGAGAGAGAGAGAGAGAGAGAGAGAGAGATCGCAAATGCTTGCTGCTCTCAGAAGCTCCTTCTTTTCATTGCTACCTGGTTCACTATGTTAAGATGTGGCTCGCTTATTATTTCTTCTGGGAAGTCCCCCCTTGAGACTCTTCCCAGCACTGCCCATTTTTTTATGACATCTAGCACATTTACCTCATTGTATCATTGATCATTGCCAGTTTACTTGACGGTATCCCTCATTGACTGGACTTCTTGAGGACAGGAGTGATGGCCATTGGTTCATTTCAGTATCTTCAGCTCTTACGTTGAGATTTTTGTAGAGTCTCAATAATGTTTAATGAATAAACAAATGTATATCTATATCTATCTATCAGTGGATAAATTGGTGGATGGATGGATGATGGATGATGGATGGATGGATGGGTAAATAATGGATGTATGGATAGATGGATGGATGAAATACAAAGACTGAATAACTATTCTGCATTGGTAAACCTTACTATGAGTGTGATTATAGATCCTATGTCTCAGTGTCTCTTACCCATTGTTACTAGGTATTTGCCCCTCATGTGATGTTGCATTTGTCTAATGCCACCACAGGCTTGTTCTTCATGTGATATTCAAGTCATGTGGACAAATAAATGCCTCTGCTGTCAAATTGACACACAAAGGGAAAAATATAAGTGCTGATCATGGTCCAGCAGCCCAGCAACGACCCTACAGAGGCACCCTGGTGGGGCTAAAGAGTGGGGAGAAGGAGCAGGAAGAGGAGAGAGTGACAGGAGTGTCTTACTTTGGCAGATTATGTACTACAGCTTCTTCTTTTAAAATAAAGATTTATTTTATTGTTTAAGAGAAGGTGTGAGAGAGAAAGAGAGAGAGAGAGAAGAGGGGAAGGCCCAGAGCAGTTTCCATAGTTGAACATCATTAGTTGTGACATGGTTTCATTTCACACAGGTGGATGTGTGGCTGCATGGGGTGGGACCAAACCAGGGGCCTCCCTCATGGGAAGTAAGAACCTTCATCACCATCCTGGCAGGTACCAGTTGTGCCATGTTTAGCATGTGGGTTTGCTTTGCATGAGCTGGAGCTGGGGACTGAACCCTGGACCTCACGGGGCAAGGTAAGTGCTCAACCTGCTGAGCTATCCCAGCATCCCTGGACTATGGCTTCTTTTATTAAAAACAAAAAATAACTCTACTGCCTGAAGCAAATAATGTGACCATTGGGACCTTTATTGCCACAGTTGAACTCTTTGTGTTTGGATGCAGCTTCATTACCTGAGACAGAGCGAAGCCTCAGGGAGGTTGCATGGTGCAGTCCAGGTCATAGAACAGGTCGTAGGGTATCTCTGCACCACCCAGTCTTGGTAAAGCTGGATCACATACAGAATGAGCTTGTTCTGCTTGTGATGGCCTCAGATCCTATCCATGGGGAAGATCAAATAGCTGCACATCTTGCCTCTGACCTTGAGAAGAGAGGCTGATGACAGGAAGTGGCACCTCAATATGTACTGTCTAGGCACAGGCTGCTAGTGATCCCCCAATATCTAGTATTGTCTCCTTCCATGGTACTGGGCTTTTTAACTAGGCATATGGCAATTCCAATTTAAGGTGACTTTCCCTGTGTCCCTTGCAGCTAGGTGTTGTCATTAGACTAAGCTCAGGATGGGGGCTGAGGTAATGCATGAAATTTCTGGGTTTTGCCCATACAGATAAGAATATATTCTCCCATTGCTTCTGTCTTCTTCCCACTAGCTGGAAAGGGATGCTGTGGTGAGCCACTTGGGGTCATAAGAATCAGAGCAACACTCAGGGGAGGGGCACCAGGAGAGAGGGGGGAAATATTCGTTAGTCATGTTGAAACCACATGAGTCTCTGCTGCATCCTCTGACCTTTAACACTAACTAAGTCATCACATAAATGAATGAATTGTGTGTGTGTGTGTGTGTGTACAAGAGAGAGAGACGATATACACACTGGAGGATCATGTTTCCTCCATTGACAGTGATAAATTCAATAGTTTTGGTCCTTCAAGGGAGTGAGTTGTTTATCCATTTAAACAATAACATGTTCCTAACACAGAACAATAGATCATCTTCATTGTACCTGAAATCTTAAGAGGAGACGGTCAGACTGATTGTTAGGAAAATGGTTGTCCCTGCTTGATATATACAACTATATTAATTCTCTATCAACTGGAATCCTGATCTAGAGCTTTCTTCTTTAGTCTGACTGCTAAGATTTATCTATTTAGATGGCTGTCCCAGTTGTCTAATGCTTCCCACTTTCAAATGCCCTCACCATGTCCTCATCCAATTGATTTCATCCCTTGACTCTGGGACATCTCCTGACTCTGTCCAGTTGGTCTTGACTTATGTAATCTCTCCAAAAGCCCACTATATCCTCATCCAGGAAGTTACCCTGGCAACCCTAACTGTGTCATCTTAAAGGATGTCTCCAGGCATCAGCTTCTGAGTCTGCAAGAGGTCTGACTGGGGCCGAGCTGCGAAGCCACAACATATTAGCTTTAACACAATGTCATCATTTATCGTGCTCCTGGTAGACATGTCACATTTTTTAAAAGAACATGGATAAAAATAAGTCCTACTTTGTGCAGTGAGATTTACTTAGAAAGAAGACATGGTTATTTTCATCTCTTGTCTTTTAGAGTCTCCCTTAAAATCCTTTCAGTTTCCACATTTTTCTCTAACAATCTCATTATAAACTCTAATATAAGCAAATAGTCTTCAGATAGCTTTTTTATATTAAACATTTTGAGTTTTATATTATATCCTTTCATTTCTTCTTTGCAAAAATAGTATTTAAGGAAGTTCATTGACTACTCTCTTTGCTGGCAAGTGCCTCACGTATTCATAAGAAACATAGCTAGCCACTAGACTCTGAGATGGAGAGGCTATGTTATCCTGTTATGTTACACCCTGTTTATTTAAGCATTCTACATCAAAATGGTTCAATATGAATCTCTGTAGTGTTGTTATTCTGGATAACACACTATAACATGTTTCATTCCTCTCATTTATTCTTCAAATTGAATTTCAGTTAAGCTATAAGACAGTCTTTTATTCATTTATTAATTTGTTCTATCAACCCATTAAGTTTTGGGGCGATGCCAAGATAGCTCAATAGGTTGAGTACTTGCCTTGTAACTGTGAGGTCGGGGGATTGAATCCTGGCCTGGGCCTATGCAAACCCATATGCTGAACTGTGACTCAGCTGGTAACCACTGAGCCCTGCAGTGAACATTCTTGCCTCTTAGGCAGGAGGCCCCCAGTTCAGTTCCCTCCCTGTGTGGCTCCATATCCACCTGTGTGGAATGAAACTATGTCACAACTTATGATGTACAACTATAGAGACTGCTCTGGGCCTTTCTCCCCTTCTCTCTGTCTCTCTCTCACCTTTTCTCAAACAGTAAAATAAATCCTAAAAAAAAATAATTTTTGTTATTGGGAGCTGGGGATACAGAGATGAATAAGGCACGTTCCCCATCCCCATGGGTAGTTGGATAGGAAAACTGCCATGCTACCAAGTGACATACAAGTTGAACAGAGATCTAGTGATAGCTCCACTTGGTTTCTAGAATCTTGGCATGAGAAGGGACTCCAAGAAGTCATATGGTCCTCTCCTTCATTTTACAGAAGAATAAACAAGGCCATACCTACCTCTCTTACCCCTAACCTTCTATCTCTTACTTCTTCATCTGCTCTGCTGAGCCACATGGAACTTCTTTCCATCCATGGGACATGAAATTCACTTCCAATTCTGCCTTGGTTCCATATTTTATTCCTTTCCATATCTCCAGAGAAAAGTAGGAGGTGTAGCTCAAAAAATGGCCCTCTGCCTACCTTCCCCTCTTTCAGGCTCCCAAAGCTCCAAATGACCCATAACTTCATAGCTCTTGGGTTGTCCCTGTATTTTCTACTTGCCCCCGGATGGCATAGGACTTCTATGGGTGTCCTACCTGCAGATCCTCTCAGAGTTTAGTGCAGCACACACAAGGTACAGACCATAACTACT
>PVKE010036140.1:0-16538 GCA_004027555.1 Craseonycteris thonglongyai | reverse complement strand
AGTTGTGGGGGGAGGTGGGAGTGGGCACTAGATATAAGGTGATGGAAGGGGAACTGATACTGAGTGATGGGCACATAATACGATGCATGAATGATGTGAGGTGGACTTGTACATCTGTAAACTGTCTAATTGTTACCAACCAATGTAACCTCATCAAATTTAACAATAAATTAAAAACAAACAAACAAACAAACAAAAAATTTGTCTTTCAACTGAATTTTTAAAATACTATTTCACGTAGCATATGTAGGTGTTGTGAAATCTAATGATGACTGAGCTTCAGAGTTCCAAAGAGGTTAGCAATAACTAAATTAGATTCCCTACATATGAACTAAGATATACATACATGCAATGAGCAGCATACAGAGTCTTCAGTTAGATTTCTTTCAATTAGGCGTTATTAGTTGCACAATTTCCATTTCCAGGTCATCTGTGCATCCACAGATGGTATTAGATAAGGAGGTAGTCCAGACATAGATACCTAGGAAATTTCACGAGGTTCTCTGTAATCATTTATAGCCTACTATACCCTTAATGATGTTACTTGGGATCCTATTAAATTAGCTGTGAATATAGTAATTGGCCCCTTGACAGTAGCAGAGGGAGTGTCAAATCCTGGGCTCCACCCTTTTCTGGTTATGGTGAAGTTAACATAGAAGTTATTGCCTGTAATCTTCAAGGGTGCTTTCCTTTCTGAGGACAAAGCACCAGTGCTCCAAAGGAGATTTCTTAAAATGCAGCAGGAGTCCCTACTAGAGACCTCTAATTCAAGCAGGCACTTCTAACCTACTTTTAAAAGTAATTTGAAAGTCCCATCAAATATAAGTAATCAAATCCAGATTCTCCACCAGGTACGTATTCTGTAGACCTAGCATTGCATCACTTGTGTCTGCCCACATTGATTTTATATATATATATATATACACACACACACACACACACACACACACACACACACACATATACACACATATATATATACACACACATATACATATATATATATATATATATTTTTTTTTTTATTGTTTGAGAGAAGGTGAGAGACAGACAGACACACAAGTGGATGTGGGGCTGTGTGGGGCAGGAACTGAACTAGGGGCCTCCCGCATGGAAAGTGAGAACCTTCTGTGCCATCCCAGTGGTTACCAGTTGTGCCACAGTTTAGCATATGGGTTTATACACACTTGGGTTGGGATTTGATCCCCAAACTTGTGGGTGCAAGGCAAGAGCTCAACCTGTTTAGCTAGCCCAGCATTCCTAAATATATTTTGAATAGGTTTATCCCCTCCCTTTTGTTGATACTTAAGTACGATGGCATATTTCTAGTTTCTGGATTCAAAGCATTGAACAAATGAATGTGAGAGAATGTTAATTTTGTTCCTCCTGTATGAAACAAGGGGAATAAGATTAACTGACCTGGTGTTCAAATTCTAAACTCTGCAGAATTAGTTCACCTAAGCCAGAGGTTATTTTTCTCTCCTTGGAAGCCTTGTGCTGTGGTTCATGGATGTACCTTAAGAAACTTTTATAACTTTTCAAAGCAAAAGTTTGACAAGGTAAAGAGATTTGTAGAATCTTCCAGAGTTGGAAGGTACTCTCTCTTTTTTTTTTTAAATTTTATTGTTAAATTTATTAGGGTGACATTGACTGGTAACAATTAGATAGTTTCCAGATGTACAAATCTACTTTACATCACCTATGTATCGCATTATGTGCTCACCACCCAGAATTTGCTCTCCTTCCATCACCATGAAAGGTACTTTAATGAACATCTAATCTCATCATTTACCTAATTTTTAAATCTTATCTTGCTTATACTTTAATTCTCCCACTTAACTGTTAGTTTCCCAAAGGAGAAGTTTCTATCTCACTCATATGCATTTTTATTCACCATTAGATTATATTAATAACCAAGTTCAACATTTTGAGGAAGAAGGCTTCATTTTGCACAATTGACGATGGACAAAAAAAGGGGTTCTATGGAAAGTAGGCTCACAGAATAATCTGATCTGGTGGGTAGTCACTCACACTCCAGGCATATGAGTTCTTTAGTAAAAGATTTACCTTTGCCTTAAGTAAGCCCTGTCCATTGTTTCTGTGCATCGAGGTTAACATACCTTTGAAATGCCCCCTTTCAGACCCCTCCTTCTAAAGCTTTACCACCTTCAAGAGAGCACATAATCTTCACCCTGTAACCCAATCCTTACCTTGTTTTCGCCCACCTTAATGTAATCTCCCTTACATTAATAAGGGAGCTACCTAGCAATCCCCTGTCTGGGTGTCTACCCCAAAACTTGAAATCCTTAGCCTGTAAAGACGTAGGAACCCCAATGTTCATTGCAGCACTATTTACACTGGCCAACTCATGTAAACAACCAAAGTGCCCTTTGACAGATGACTGGATAAAAAAGCTGTGGTACATATATACAATGGAAAATTACTCAATTATGAGAAAAGATGAACATGCATGGAACTTGAGATTATCATGCTAAGCAAAATAAGCCAGACAGGAAAAGCTGAGAACCATATGACTTTACTCATATGTGGAATATAAAACTGAAACCAACAAAGAAACAAAACCTCATGGACACAGTCAATAGTTTAGTGGTTACCTGACGCAAG
The DNA here is from genome assembly GCA_004027555.1 of Craseonycteris thonglongyai. NCBI lineage: Eukaryota > Metazoa > Chordata > Mammalia > Chiroptera > Craseonycteridae > Craseonycteris > Craseonycteris thonglongyai. The sequence continues at coordinate 13,913 of PVKE010036140.1, read as the reverse complement.
GGGATAACCAAGGGGTTGACGCAAGGGGTTTGGGAGAGGAGAGAGAGGGAGCTAAATATATGGTGATGGGAAGAAAGCTGACTCTGGGTGGTGAACACATATTATAATGCAAAGACGAAGTACTATAGAATTCTACACTTGGAACCTATGGAACCTATGTAATTTTTATTAACCAATGTCACCCCAAGAAATTTAACAATAAAAAAAAAAAAGAAATTGCAAAATTGTTTTTCAGAGCATTTCAGATCTTGCTCCCAGGCATATGTCATCAGTTGGGCTCAAATAAACCCTTATAAAAATTCTCTACCAGCTTAGATGTTTCTTATATTGACATGACCTCAATAACAATTGACAAATTTGATCGTTAAATTGGCAGATGCCTTTTCTCTTTCCCTATTTTCCAATTGAACAGGTTTGGCAGCCACATTTCCTCAATTCAGGTTCTTGCCCTTTCACTTACTATTTTTGTGATCCTGGACAAGTTTCTTATCCTCTCCACACCTTAGTTTTCTTTGCTGTAAAATGCCACTCAACAAATGATAGCATGATCCTGATCACCACCAGCTGGACCATGCTCTCTTAATTTTAATTATTTCAGGGTATCTTTTACAAGAGTTTGTTATCACTCCTATTTGCACTGGTGCCGTTAGCTGTCCCTATAATCAGCCTGCATTTTCTGCATTTATTCATTGCTGGCTATATCTTGTCCAGCAGAAATGTACAGGACCAAGAATTGCATGGCAGTGCTCCATCCTCTGGGCAGATGATTTGAAGGGCTATGATATTGTACAGCATAACACAGGCTGTGATACAGCCTGGTGTGATCCTGTATCTGCCACTTACTGCAATTTACCTCAATAAATTTCAATTCTTTACAGGTAAAATGGAGATAATAACAGTATTTATGTCATGAGGAATAGCATTAAATGATTTAATATATGTAATAGCACCCAGAATGATGACTAGTACATAAAATTGATACCATGCCCAAGCCCAACCCTGAGATTCTGATTAAATTGATCTGGGGTGGGGCTCAGGCTTCTGTATATTTAAAAAAACTTTCTAGGACACTCTCTTTCACAGTAAAGATTGAGAATCACTAGGCTAAATGACTCAAAATCTAGTCTTAAAAACCAGTGGTTCAGGCTTTAATAAATGCTTATGCTTCCTGACCTTTCATTTTATAGTTTAAGTTCTGTCTAGAAAATAGTATGGGAGATAGAAGTTATTTGAAAGCTGTTGAAAGTATGAAAAATTAACAGTTGCAATTACTTAGTAGATACATACTGGCTATACTTTACTATGGTAGGTTCTTCATGATTCTAAGTCAAGCAATTTTTCAATTGCAAACTAAGGAGTTTTTAGGCTGCTGCACCACACTATCCTAGGATATAATATGGAAAATAACTGGTGTGGAAATGAAACCAATCTGCATGATTCAGTTAAAAAAGACAGGATATGTTTGCTCATGTAGAGCTGAAGAGTAAATTAATTGGTTGTCTGAAGTCTGATAGGTTGTAATAAATTGAGTTATCAGGTGGTGACTTAATTGGGCGAGTGAATGAATTAACACCCTTAAATGTGGAAAGTTCACACTTAGTTTCATCACTCCCATCAGTGAACTGGTAGCAGTATCCAAAAGATCAAATTACATTTCTGAAAAAAATCCAAGTAGTTCATATTAAAGAATAAAGAGTATCAGAGGCATTAGGGCCCTATCATATAATGTTGCTAATGTCTCTTATAATAGTCACTGCAAACAAGCTGGGAAAGTACAGAGAAATAGAAGAAAACTAAAATCACCTATAATTCCATGCCCTGAAACAACCATTACTAAGAACTCTATATCCTCCTCCTGGCCACAGTTATATATATTAATGAGATTAAATTTGGGGTCACAGTACACATGAAATTTTGCATTTATCCCATTAAACAAACTGACTGAAGGCACCTTGCAAGATAAAATAACCTTTAAGCCTTGTTTTTTCCTCAGTTATACATGAGACATGTTAAATATTAGTAAGTTCAAGATAAAGGATGTAAGTAAAAGGAAGATTGGCACTACCCAGTGAGGAGAAACAAGGCAAGGAATAATAAACAATGTGTATTATTTTTAATGCACTTTTTAATTCATTAATAAATTATTTGTGCAGAAGAGTTGAAAAAGACAAGGATTTAAAATTATTTATGGAAAAAGTGTAGGATCTCAAAAATGCTTCAGGGAAAAATGGTTTAAGTTCACTAGTGGTCTTTTAGGAAGTGGCTCATTGAGTAGTTAGTTCATGAATCAATTAAGGAAGAACTGTTTAGTAGGCATATAAATAAAGTCTCTAAAACTATAAATCCTGTCTTTTATTTCCCAGACTTATTCAAAGTACCCCTTGCCCCCACTGCTATTTTTTCCCCATATTCTGCCACTCAGGAATTTTAATTTTTAAAAGTGAAAAAGATTTACTGCTGATTATATCTTCTTTTTAAAAATTTAGAAAATATGGAAGCACATCTGGGGACTAGTAGGTATAAACACAAAGAATTGGGGGATCTGTGCTTACAGTTCTTGGTGTAGGCTTCTGTTTTCCACGGTGGAAAGTTTGTTTCCTTTTAAAGGACAAGCAAACCTATATTAGTTAGCTGACAGATTTCTAGAGCTGTCCTGGAGTGAAGGCTGCTTTTGGCACCCATTAGAGTTCACCATTGAGTCCTAGTACTTACCATGTAGGGGTTAGAAGTTCAACTTTTGATTCTTAATGGCCTCAGCAGCACTGGCTACATAATTTGCCAGGCCAAGTGCAAAATGACAATGTGGAGCCCTTTTGTTCAAAGAGCAAGAAAATGAAAAGATAAAGCGTTTTCCTTTCTCCCACAGTGTTTCAATCTGCAATGCAGTTTTTATCTGCTATTTAATGTTTTGTGTCCTCAGGCATGGGGAAATTTGCCCAGCAAATGCAGATTTTCACAGGGCCCCATCCTGTGCCTAAGCACACATGCCACCCACTGGCTCCTGTGTTCCCCCTTCCACCAGCCGCTACACAGACCCATGTCCTGGCAGGAGGCAGAGAAGTGTTTGCAGGCATCCTCCATTCCCTAGATGACTTGGGAACCCACAGTGGATGGGGGCCCTTCTGAGGGGGTGCAGCCTCCATGCCGGAATGTGCTAAGTACCTGGATTGTAGGTGTGGAAGAGGCTCTCTTCCACCCACCAGTCACCCATGAACAGTCCAGTACTGGAATGGCTGCTGCCATGCCTTGCCCGGAGATATGTCAGAGCAGCAGCAACCTGGTGCCCAGAGCTCTGCTGTGGCTGGGGTTAGGCAGCAATCGCTGAATGAGGACCAGGAGGCGGGAGGCCAAAGGTCCCGCAGTGCCAGGGCAGCTGAGAACCCATCCCAATGAGGCTGAAAAATGGGATAGTGAGGACGCTGAGGCTCCAAGCTCCTGGTGAATGCTCTGTGGTCTCACAGAACTTCCCTTACAAAACACAAAGGCAAAGATAAAATTATTAAGCATTTCAAGATAGGCATTTAAGCCTCATGGGGGGAGGAGAGTGTTTTTTTTTAAACAGTACCCAGTGTGACTGAACTGGTTCCATACTGATGAATCAGAGTCAGGCCCTGGGCCCCTGGAATAACCTTTTGGACATGAAAATGAAGAAACTGTTCAAAATAGAAAAGAAAAAACAAGCTCATGGACATAGACAATAGTTTAGTGACTGACAGAGAGTCACGGGGAAAGGGGATGGGGGATGGGGAAGGAGGATCCAAGTATATGATAGAAAAAAACCAAAAACCTGATTCTGGGTGGTGAGCTCATGATGCAACACATAGATGATGATGTATTGTAGCATTGTACACCTGGAACCTATGTAACTTTGCCGACCAATGTCACCCAATAAATTAAATAAATAAATAAATAAATAAATAAATAGAAATCATGTTTTGAAAGAATGAGGAATACTTGACTATCACTTTTGCTTCTTTTGTACCAATGCTTCTAAACTTTAATGTGCATATAAATCTCTGAATTTCTTGTTAAAATGAAGATATAATTTAGTGGATCTGGGTGGGGTCTGAGATTCTACATTTCTATGAAGTTCTCAGCTGATGCCAAAGCTGGTTTTAATATGACCCTTCCACCTGCATCCCCTACCCTGCATCTGCAAACCCCTCACTTTATTTGGAAGTAATTATAGACTCACAAGAAGTTACAAAAATAGTACATAGACTTCCATTTACCCTTCAGTCCCCAATGGTGACATCTTATGAAATACAATACAATATGTAATATGACTATAATGTAATTATCAAAACCAGGAAATTGATGTTGGTACAATACTGTTAACTAGACTATGGACTTGATACCATTTGCATTATTTTTTACCGGCGTACATTTTTCTGTGTGTATATATGTGTGTATAGTTATACATAATTTCATCCCATGTATAAACTTGAGTAACTACCAACACAATCAATATATGGAACTGTTCCATCACCACAGAGGAACTTTCCCATGCTACTCCTTTAATTCATGCCCCTCCCCAAGGATGTATACAATACATTGATAATTTTCAATAGTTCATGCAATAAGAATGTCTATTCTTTTCTCAGGGTGAGATTTGTTTCTAAAATGCAGCAAATTGTGAGTTTGTCTGCTTTGAGTGCCCTGAGGCAATGAATAAGGAGAGGTGAAGCTTGGGGGGCAAAAATAACATTGGTCACGTGAGGGAACTACAACAACATTCCTTGTTCTAGTGTCATTCATTCATCCTGGAGTGTGCTTTGTATGAACAAAGTCAAATACAAATTTTTTGGAATCATTTTACTTAAAAGAGCCATGTGAAAATAAGAACCAGATACATGCAGTAGTTCTCCAGGATTCAGTATGGAAAACAGTAAATATTAATTGATAATGATGATGATATTTATCAATGTTCAGAGGACTTGCTAATTGCTTTATCTGTGCCTCAGACAGCCTAACCCTCACACATAAAATAAGACTTGTTACCTAAGAAATGTCATATAAAAAGGCAATATATTAATATACCAGAAGTTTGGTAAATTACTCATAGTTATTAACCCCTCTTGGCACTATGCCTGCCATTCTTTGTATTTAGGTGGTATATCCTAGTAATTAAGCACATTAAGCTTAATTGGGCTAAGTGATTTAACATCTCTATGCTTCAATTTTCTTTTATCTGTAAGATGGAGATGATTATAGGACCTAACTCATAGGGCTGTAGAACAGGGCTTTGCAGAGTATAAATGCTTAGTGTCAATAGTATTATTAGGACTGGCCTTGGGTGTCTTCTATTAACAATTGCTCCAAGTTTTGCTTCTTTATATTCAAATTATTGATCTCAACAACCTTTATATTGACCATGTATAGATTTTTATGAATAAATATTCTTTAAATGTAACCCTTCCAGCCATCCTCAAACTACGGCCCGCGGGCCACATGCGGCCCGCCGAAAACATTATCCAGCCTGCCGGGTGTTTTTGTCGCTGCTGCCTGTCCTGCTTAACAGCCGACTTGTCCCGGGCCTGCAGTCCGGCCCTCCAACGGTCTGAGGGACAGTGAACTGGCCCCCTGTTTAAAAAGTTTGAGGACCTCTGGAAGACTAAGGTTAAGCACGAGCTTAATAGGCTCTGGGTTCAAGTTCCAGCCGTTGCTAATTACAGACTAATTATAGGACTTGGGCGAGGAATAAACTTTTTGTAAAGATTAAATGAAATAATTAATGCTGTGTGCTTGGCACATAATTAGCACTTTATTAATATTAGCTTCTATTTTTTATTGTTTCCTGATTTTCTCAGTAATTGTAGATAGCCCACGAAGTTCCAGAGGGTACTTGTGAGAAGTGACATTAACCCAAATATGAAAGAGTGTCTTTCCAGCCCAGTGGCTGCTTACACCTTGAAGACAGAAGAGTTGGAGCTCCTAACAATGTAGATTCCAGGTGCTGCAGAGATTTTTAATTATCCCCCAATAGCCATCTTCTTCTTCCTTTTAGTAGTTGAACCCTGCCTCTTGCCAGCTTTGGGAGGGCAGATGGTCCATGAAACCAGAAACCACATTTCCTGCCTGCCTTGTCACTGGGCAGGGCCATGTTTTCTGCCAATGGGATGCACTCAACATCTGTGCTTTCTGAAAAATTGCTTGTGCTCTGCTTTCTTGCTTTCCCCTTCCCTCTGCTGAGAATGTGATATCCATGGACCAGCTTGTACCATACAAGTAAGGCTGCACCCTGTAGATTGGCAGAGCAAATAGACAACATTAATTTGATTCCCCGGAAAACTTTATGGAATAGAGCCACCTTCTCCACATTGGCTGGCCTGTGCAGTACTGGAATGTTAATGAGAAGGAAGTAAACTGTGTTTTGGAGTTTCTGGTTATAGCAGTTTAGACTGTATCCTAATCAATTTATTAGGCCCATCTCCAAAGATGTTGAATACTGGGTAATGTACATTTTAATAGATCCTCCAGTAATTGTGATGTCAGCAATCTAAGGACTATGTTTTGAATAGCACAACCAATGTGCTCTAAAGTTGTCACTGTGCCTCTAAGCAAAATAAAAATTTTGAAAATGGGTCTAGAATTTAGAAGATAGGAACGTTCTTCGTTAAAATTTTATTGTATTAGAACTGAAATTTGTTCAAGAATTCTGAAATAATGAACACGTCACCTCATTTTATATTAGCAGTAGGATTACTTTTAAAGTTAAAAAATTGATTTCTAAAGATGAATGCTAAAGTTGTTCTTTACCACATAATTCCCAATGACCAAAAAGAGTGAAAATAAAGTAATTTGGTTATTTATTAGGACTTTTGTTCAATTTTATAGCATGTACTCAAAAAGATGAGGTAATTCTCTGTCTCTGTCTTTCTCTATATATGTTGTGGCATGGTTTCATTCCACATAGGAGGGTGTGGGACCACACAGGGCAGCAACCGAACTGGGGACCTCCCACATGGGAGGCAAGAACCTTTGCTGCGGAGCCATCCCAGCTGTTACCAGCTGCACCACAGTTCAGCATATGGAGTTTGCACAGGTTGGGGCTGGGAATCAAACCCCGGACCTCACAATTGCAAAGCAAACACTCAACTGCTGAGCTATCCCAGCATCTCCAATGTTTTGCTTTTCAATTTTGGAGATTGCAAGGGGGATTCTTTGTTATTTTGGACACTTATGTATGTATATACTAGATTTCACAATAAAAACCATATTTTATCACTACATTAAACATCTATAATCTCTATATACTCACACAGATTGTGTGTATATGTATTTATGTATATAATCCTGTATAGTCATGGAATTTTTCCAAAGGATACACATATAAAAAGAAAGACTTATGTGCATTTGTAATTACCTTTTAGTAGTAGGAATGTGGGGTAGGAAAAATTTTGCTTTTCATTTTACAATTTACATTTTACCATAATTTGTATTTTATCTATAATCATGTGTTATCTTATGTTCAAATATCCCCTCAAATACTATATGTGAATATAGTCTTTATTGCTATCTTATTTGAATTTTCTTCCTATGATTTCTTGATAATCATGCTACTTTAAAAATACTTTCTCAAAATTTGCATGTGAACACATATGCATATGCAAATATGTGTATTATGTATGCATATTGACATATGCTTGGAGAATTCTGTGATGATACTCACAGATAAAACTTTTGTTGACTTTAGACAATCAGACAGCCATATACTTCTCCAGCAAAGTGGGTTTATTCCCGAACAATGGAGAATTGCAATGCAGGACAAGCAATATAAATGGAAACTAAGTTCAGAGAAACCAATGAGGACAGCACTCTTTTATGGACTTGGGAAGAGCTGTTTTAAAGGAAAAGACCATTGGAGGAAACTGTAAGTTTAAAGTATAGTGACTTTTCATTGGCTGAGTTCTGGCAGTCTCCTGTTGGCTGAGATGTTACTAGGCAAGGAGGAATCTTTTCTTCCTCCTGCTAAGGTAGGAAAGTTTCACTTTGTGTCTGAGATGCAAGGTACTTCCCCGCTTGCTGGGGTCAATAGTCTGCATTGAGTGGCATGTAGGTGAGAGTTCTCTCTTGTAGCCTCCCCACTTTATTTTAAATGAAGTTTCTCTTTATTAATTATCAGTTTAACAGTGGTCATCTCTGAGGGGGTGCATCTGGGGTCAGTGCATTAAGAAAGAGGTTCACTTTTTACTTTATATACTTCTGGTTTGTTTCTTTTTTTATTGTTAAATTTATTGGGGTGACATTGGTTGGTAACAATTAGATAGTTTCCAGATGTACGAATCTACATTACATCACCTATGTATCGCATTATGTACTCACCACCCAGAATCAGCTCTCCTTCCATCACCATATATTCAGTGTCCACTCCCAACTCCCCCTGACCCCCACTGATTATCTTCTTTTACAATGGGCCTGTACTACTTTTAAATTTATAGTACTCATCAAAAGTGGTATATCATGTATTTCAGCAAATTTTGTTTTATAAGCAGAATAAATTAGTAGGGATAGAAAGGGGTCTACTTAATAATGTGTCTAATTTGGGAGGAAGGAAAAGATGCCCTAGAATACAAATAGATACCTCTGCTGCAACATACATATGCTTGAGCCTCTGATAATGGGTTGCTGTGATGGGATCTTTGAAATTAGATCACCAAGGCAGGAATCCTTAAAATGAAGCACAGATTCTGGCCTGTGGAAGGTATTTATAAGTTATCTGTTGAACTTATTGGAAAACAGTACAGTGTTTAAATGATATTTCACTTAGTGAACTTTCACTGGCTGTCGATGCTTTATGCTTTGTAATATGTTAGGTGTTTTTTTAGTAAGAGGTTTGAGAGGTGCAGAACATTATTGATAGGATGCAAGTGGCTAACCTGCTTTTTAAAAGCATAAGATACTTTTCAAATTGTTAATTAACAAGGATACTATATTTTAATTGTTCTATGAAGCACCAAGTAAATTATCTAAAGTTCAATAAAAATCACTGAACCAGACAAGAAAAAATTACTTGAAGACGATATGTATTATAGGGAAACTATACTGGTATTAATCAAACTCTGATACTGAAGCTCTTTGAGTAATCTAAGTAGATTCAACACTTTGTTTCTGATAATTAGATATTGATAACACATTATAATCAATAATAAATGTTTTGTTACAACAGAGACAATCAAGTATAGAGATGCAAAAGTGAGCTACTCGCTGAAATAAAGCTTTTTTGGGATAATGTCCAGCACTGCTATAAAACTCTGTTGCTCAAAACAGTAGTAATTATCCACATGTGGCTACTGAGCACTTAAACTTTGCTTAGTCTGAATTAAGATGCCTTATGTCAAATACACTGTAGATTTTGAAGACTTAGTTTGAAAAATGAAATGTAAACTAATAGTATTAAATAATGTTTAATATTCATTACATGTTGCAATGACATTTTTAATTGGGGTGAAAAAAGTACTATTAAAATTAATTTGACTTTTTTATGTAGTTACTAAAAAAAGTTTTAAATTACCAATGTGGCTCACATTTATAGCACACTTATGGTTCTATTAGACAGTGCTGGTATAAAAAGTTTGAATTAGAATTGAACTTGGTGATGCTGGGATAGCTCAATATTTGAGCTCTTGCCTCGCAATCATGAGGTTTGGGGTTCCATTTCCAGCCCCGGCCCATGCAACCCCATACACTGAACTGGTAACTGCCAGGATGGCTGGGTGATGAAGGTTCTTGCCTCCCATGTGGGAGGCCTCCGGGTTTCGTTCCTGCCACCCATGGTCCCTCATCCACCTGTATGGAATGAAACCATGTCACACCTAATGATATACAAGTATGGAGACTGCTCTGGGCCCTCCCCCACTTCTCTCTCACCTTCTCTCAAAAACAATAAAATAAATTAAAAAAAAAAAAAAGTGAACCAAGAATCAGCGTTTTCACCTTTCTCATTTTCCAACAGGGAAAGTATTTCCAAGGAGGGAAGTGCTTTGCTCAAAGGCATGAACACAGTTGGGAAGGAATGAGGAGTATAGCTTCCATTTTTTGAGTCTTTGTTTCCTATTTTCTAGCTTACACAACTGGCCCTTAATGGAAAATTCCAGGCCATGAGAAATAGATTTTCTTAGTACACTTACACATCAGACATTGTGTTTCTTCCTTTTAAGAGCTAGACAATAATTAAAAAAAATAAGTCTAGGGATTTGGAATAGGATTGAGAGTAGATAGGGGTTAGAAGATTTTATTCTTATTTTACACACCTCTTTGTTAATTTTTAACTTTGGGCACTTATTACCATTAAGAAAGAACAAAAAAGGTCCTGGGTAGGGTGAGATGCAAAGCAGACAGATAAAATTTCAAACAAACAAACAAATAAACAAATAAATAAATACACATATACATACATACATACATACATACAATTATGGCTTGAAATTCGAGTATGGAAATATTTGAAGTGACTTTTTCTACCATTATCTTCTTTCACATCTCTGGTTAATCCTTTCTGTTCTCTTTGGAGTGCTTCACTTTTCACATCACTAAAGCAAAATCTACAGGTACAAACTAATTTTTGAATCTGCAGCTGTAGCTGGAAAAATGTGTGTGTGTTTTCTACTTTTGTAAACAGAGGGAAATCAGAATGATTAGTGATTCTGTTTAAAGGGAATTCAAGTCCTGCCTCCTAAAAGGCACTTGCCCACAGACTACATGTTCTTATTCAAAGCTATTTGCTCCCATCATCCTTGAGAATTTTGTTCATGACTTTCAGAGCTCTTACTTCTAAAGCAGATTGTTAGAGCACAAGTTCGTGTAGCTTCAGAATGTATCAGTCTCCTTATTGGAGCAGCTGGTCTGAGTTCAGTGCATTTTTTAGCCACATACTGTTCCTGAGCATAATCTAAAACACAGATTATTTTGATTTTTCCTCCTTTGCTGTAGGAGAGGAAGACATACTTGGCTAGTCTGAGTGGTAATGTTTATTGCAGCATTATCTATTTTTGTGGCAATTTCCTACAAGCCCTTGCACTGTTGACTTTCTCAACCCCCAGAAGTTGATTTAGTGGTCTCTTGACCCAAGACAAGGATGGATGCAGGTTGCCTGTGCTTAGAAGGACACTTGGAGTATGTATGGGTGTGATATAAATTCTCCTGTTTGACTTTTTGTCAATATTTTCATTTTCTCTTATTTCATCACTTTCAAGCTTTTCAGCCCCTGAAACAAAAAATAATCTTGTCCTAAAAAGACTGATGCCATCATCTCTAACCACATTGTGAAGCAAATGTGCAAATTATAAAAGGACTTTTTAATTTGATTTCTAAAAAGTTATTTACCAAATACATATTCAGATATCTGAGCCTATCTAGAAGCTGAGTTATCTCAGCCTCTTGAATTCCCAAATCTGCTTTCATTCATTTTGTTGTAAGAATGTTAAGCAGCATCTCTATGCCAAGGTAGGGTTACATCCAGGAGAAATAATCTCGGCAGTTCATCTCAAGAAAAAAAAAATTGTAACTGTGTATGGTAATGGATAATTACACTTATTGTGGTTATTGTTTTGCATTATAAACAAAAATTGAATCATTATGTTGTACACCTGAATCTTATATAAGATTACAATTATATCTCAATTAAAAAAAAAAAGAGAAATAACCTTAGCAGAGTGAAAAATAGTACACAGAAACCTTTATATGGCTCCTAAGGACCTTTGGAGGGGCGGAAAGAAGGAATGGAGAGGATGAAGCTGAAAAGTCTAGGATAGTTGAGCATTCCTATCTCTAGAAATGGTTAAGTACTTTGCACTCCCAGCCTTCACCCTGGGCTTCTGAGTTGCTGCATGGGACTTTAAATCTCTGAGTTTTCCTGACCTTTGCTCTTCTGCTATTTCTGTAACTCCAAAAACTGGAGCATTTACATATAAACCATACTCGATGTCTTAGCTTTATCAAGACATCAGCCATGTGACCTCACTCTAGCTCAGAGTAGCTGCTCTTTGGTTATTTACTCTAATCTGCAAAAGGAAGGAGTGGAGTTCTTTTAGAATTAAACTGTTAGCCATGCTTAAGAGGCAGAGGTAGAACTTCATGGCAGCTCCCTTTTGGAAATGTATATCCACTGCTTGGGGAGCTCTGTCACATCCCTGGTGTCGCACAGTGGAAGTTTCAGACTCCGTGTACTTGGTCCCTGCCCCAGGCCAATTAGATAAAAACTTTTGGGACAAGTATATTTGAAAAGCTAATATGCAGCCAGTGTTGATAACCACTGGTAATGAAAACATCAGGCCTTAAGACATGGGTATAAAATACAGAATTTACCACTTATTAGTTATAAATCCATGAGCAAGTCACTTAATCCTTCTGAGCCTCAGTTTCCTTATCTGTAAAATGGGGACAAAATTGTACCTTCCTCGAAGGTAGCTATGTAGCCAAGAGTAGATACTCAGTGAATAGTACTTATTGAGATGACTCTATAGCTGTTTTGTTCAAATGATAGCCATTAGTTTTATGTGACTATTTAAATTGAAATGAGATAAAGTCAAAACGTTTGCTTCCAAGTCCCACTAGGCACATTTCAAGTGCTCAGTAGCTACATGTGGCTAGTGGCTACCATACCTGATAGCAGGGATAGTAAACCTTTCTTTCATCGCAGAAAGCTCTATAGACTGGAAAGCACTAGTCTATAGAATCTGCTTCACTTAGAGCTAAGTTTATTCAGGGAAAACTTATTTTTAAGTCTCCTGGACAACTCACTGCATTTGTTTCTGTCAGGAAAACAGCAGACCTTTTGGCTTGAGCAAGAAAGTAAAGGAAAGCCAGTAAGCAGCTCTTCTATGGAGATTTTTTCTTGTCCTTATATACCTGTAAATGACTTCACCTAGAAGTAAACAAACAAGTGGGAACATCCAATCAATTGTTCAAATAATGTTCTCTCCTCCCCTCTCCACCCTACAAGTTCTGAGGCCACACTTACCATTTAGTCCATTTTTCAAAGTAGATCATTAACTTTTTCTTTTCCTACTTTTTATACCACAGGCCCTATCAGAGAAGATGCTGGGCGAGTATGTGTGTGTGTGGGTGTGTGTGTGTGTGCGTGCACACAGTAGAAAGTGCAAGAGGGGCAGAAAGGGGAAGAAAGGGCTACCATTGATCAGGGAAGTCACTAAGTATACATCAGTGAAAAAAGAAATGCCATAGATAGGGTGTGTTTTATGACTTTATTATCAGTAATGTTTATTTCAGGTATTTTGATATCTCCTCTATTCTAAAAATTATTTAATGTCATTTAATTGGCCTAGAGTTAGTAAGGACACAGGCTCTGAAAGTCAGAACTCCTGAATTTAAACCATGCTTCAGTATTTACTAGCTGAGTGACTTCAGGCAGGTTATTCAATTTTTCTAAGTCTCAGCTTCTCCACCTACACAATGAAGATAAATGTTATTATCTATACCTCATAGGATTTTGACAAAGATTGAATGAAAAAATACATATGAAGTTCTTTGTATAACATCTAACACCAGAAAGATGCTCGATGAACTTTAAAAAAATCACTTAGAGAAAAGAAAGTATATTTTGTCAGGATACAAATGATGTGATACTTTTAACTACAAGTATAAGATATGTATATTCACCACAGGAGTTTTAAATCTGTTTTAAAGATTTATTTTTATTGTTTTTTGACAGAGAGTGACAAACAGAGACAGAGAGAAGGGGGAGGGCCCAGAGCAGTCTCCATAGTTGACAGCATTAGTTTTCTGTATAGTTTCACTCCACAGGTGGGCACAGGGCTTCCCAGGGCAGGAACTGGGCCGGGAGTCTCCTGCATATGCCCTGGCAAGAACTGAACTGGGGGCACACCCCAGTTCAGCACATGGGTTCCGCCTGGGTCAGGTCCGGGATTCGATCCTTCGGCCCCGGGGCTGCA
>PVKE010036139.1:0-16532 GCA_004027555.1 Craseonycteris thonglongyai | reverse complement strand
TGGTCATGGTGAATAATCTTTTTAATGCATTGTTGTATTCTGTTAGCTAAAATTTTATTTAAGATTTTTACATCAGTGTTCATCAGTGAGATTGGCCTATAGTTTTCCTTTTTGGTATTGTCTTTCCCAGGTTTTGGTATTAGGGTGATATTAGCTTCATAGAAAGAGTTGGGTAGTACTGCCTCCTCTTGAATTTTCTTGAGTAGTTTGAGGAGGATGGGCGTTAGTTCTTTTTTGAATGATTGGTAGAATTAATTGATAAAGCCATCTGGTCCGGGCCTTTTGCCTTTGGGCAGTTTTTGGATAATTGTTTCAAGCTCTGTATAGTTTATTGGTCTGTTTAGGTTATCCAAATCTTCTTGGTTCAATTTAGGTAAGCTATATATGTTTCTAGACCTTTGTCCATTTCCTCTAGATTGTCAAATTTGTTGGCATAGAGTCTTTCATAATATTCTCTTATGATTGTTTGTATTTCTGCAGCATCAGTTGTAATCTCTCCACTATCATCTCTTATTCTGGAAATATGAGCTTTTTCTCTTTGTCCTTTGGTGAGCCTAGCCAGTGGTTTGTCAATTTTATTGAGTTTGTCAAAGAACCATCTCTTTGTGGCATTAATTTTATCTATTATTTTTCTTTTCTGATTTTCATTAAATTGTGCTTTGATTATTATTAATTCTTTTCTTCTGCTGGCTTTGGGGGGCCTGTGTTCTTCTTTTTCTAGCTCTATAAGATGAGATGTGAGGGTGTTTACTTGTAGTTTTTCTTGTTTCTTGAGATAGGCCTGTAATGATATAAATTTTTCTCTTAATACTGCTTTCACTGTTTCCCAGAAATTTTGGTACATTGTGTTTTCATTGTCATTCATTTCAACAAATTTTTTAATCTCTTGTTTTATTTCCTCTTTGATCCAGTCACTTTTTAATAGGATGTTGTTCAATCTCCACGTATATGTGGTTCTCTCTGCACTTGATCTTTTGCAATTGATCTCAAGTTTCAACGCTTTGTGGTCTGAGAATGCACTTGATATGATTTGGATGCCCTTAAATTTGGTGAGGTTGGATTTAAGTCCCAGGATATGGTCTATTCTTGAAAAGATTCCATGTGCACTAGTGTAAAATGTGTGCCCTTTGTTGTAGGATGGAATGACCTGTAAATGTCAATTATGTCCATTTGCAATGTATCATTTAAAGCTGCAATTTTCTTACTTATTTTCTGATTGGATGATTTGTCCAATGTTGTCAGGGGGGTGTTTCAATCCCCTACTATAATTGTATTTTTGTCAAATTCTCCTTTTAGATCTGTTAGTAGTTGCTTTATAAATTTTGGTGCTTCCTGATTCGGAGCATATATATTGATGAGTGTGATGTTTTCTTATTGTATTGTACCTTTTATCAAGATGTCATAACCATCTTTATGTCTTATTTTTATCCTGATGTCTTTTTCAACAGAAATCAGTATGGCCACTCCTGCTTTTCTCTGACTGCCATTTGCCTGGAGTATTGTTTTCCGTGCTTTTACCCTGAGACATTTTTTGTCCCAGCGGCTGAGATGTGTTTCTTGTAGGCGGCATGTGGTTGGATTTTGTTTTTTTAATCCAGTCTGCTACCCTGTGCCTCTTTATTGGTGAATTCAGTCCATTTACATTCAGGATGATGATTGATATATGAGGATATCCTGTACCCATTTCTTCTTTCCTTTTTAATTTTTTGTTGTCCCAACTTTTCTCCATTTATTTTGATTTCTTGATTCAGGCCGAATAGCCTCCTTCAGTATTTCTTGGAGTGCCAGTTTTGAGCTGAAGAATTCCCTCAGCTTCTGTATATCTGAAAAGGCCTTAATTCCTCCTTCATATCCAAAAGTTAATTTTGCTGGATAGTTAATTCTTGGCTGGAAATTTCTTTCTTTTAATATTTTGAAGATTGGGCTCCACTCCCTCCTGGCTTGCAGAGTTTCTGCTGAGAAGTCCGGTGACAGCCTGATAGTTTTTTGTTTTTTGTCTTTGAAAGTTATATTTTGTTTTTTCCTGGCAGCCTTGAGGATTCTTTCTTTGTTTTTGGCTTTTGTCATCTTCAGAACAGTGGGCCTTGGAGAAGATCTGCTAGGGTCTAGGTAGTTAGGGCTCCTGATTCCCTCTTGGATTTGGGGATGTAATTCTTTCCACGGGTTAGGAAAATTTTCATCCACTATTTGTTTTAGTAGACTCTGAGAAGATTTCATCTCGCTTCCTTTTGGTACCCCTATTATTCTAATATTGTTCTTTCTGATGAAGTCAGAGAGTTCTTGTAGGGCTCTTTCATTTCTCTTGATTCTCATTTCCCTTTCTTCTTCCCTCTGTGACATTTCCATGTTTCTATTTTTGATTTCACTCATCCTTTCCTGTAACTGGTCAGCCCTGTTTCCTATGCTGGTCAGTTTTATTTTCAGCTCTCCCATGATGCCTTTCATTTCAAGGACCCTTTTGGTTCTGCTCTAGCTTCTCAATTTTGTTGGTAAAGTACTCATTTTGCTCAGAAAATTTCTTGTTGAGGTCATTTAACTGTGTCTGGGTACTTTGCCAGCATTGAGTGAGCTCTCTGAGTGTCTTAATTATCGCAGCCCTGAATTCTGTTTCACTTAGATTTGATTCCATGTGTGCAAGCTCCTTTACTAAAGAATGCCCCTTATCTTCTGGAGGGGCTTTGGATTCTGAGGTGTGCATTGTGTGTGACGTGGTTCTTTTTGCCTTGCGCATGTGTATGATTTCCCTCTGGAGGGTTTCCTATCAGGTGGGCTTCTCAGTTGTGGGAGGAGATTTTGGGAGAGGTTTGGGGGAAGGAGTCAGTTCTGTGCCCTGGGAGGTGCTCTTCGGGTTGCTGTCTTAGCTATTAGAAGGCAAGGTAGTGAAAGTGTGGTTCCGGTTATGGGAGCATGTGAGTAGGAGTTAGGGCGGGCCTGAGACACAATAGCAGATTCCACTCTCGGAAGGGAGGCTGGTGGTTCAGTGAGGGTGGGGAGAGCAGCTCCAGGCTTTTTCCCCTCTAATGGCATCTGCAAGCAGGTGGCAGCTCATCAGTGGTGCAGACAGGAGCTTGGCAGTGGTGCAGGCGGGCAGGGCAAGTAACTCTGGTGTCCCCTCTAATCGCATCTGTGAGCTGGCACGGCTGGGCAGAAGTGTGGAGCTGGGCTGCAGCTCGGCTGCAGCTCGGCGGGCGGCTCTGCAGAATCTAAGAGACCGCCGGATTCACTCTAAGCACGTCTAATGCAGCCTCTGCCCTCACAGGAGCCCTGTCTTCAAAAGGTGCTCCCTCACAGTCAACTCTAGGAGCTCAGCTGTGTCTCCTCTGTGAATCAGGGGTGCCGAACTGTTGTGGGCTGGTGCCCTGCTCTCTCCCCGCCTGCCCGAGAAGTGCAGCCACCCTGCTCCACAGTCCCTGTTCTACCTCAGGCTCCATGATCTGATTAGGGTACTGCATGCAGCCCCTTGAGCTCAGATTTTATATTGTCCACATTTCTGTGGGGCTTCCACGCTCCTTAGGTCTTGGCTTCCAGCCTGCCCTCGATCTAGCTCCATTTTGACCGTAGTCCCCCAATCCCCCCTTGTTTTTGCCAGCCCCTGGCAGCGCTCCATGTCCCTGTCCCCCAACTGCTCCTTCCCCTTCCCTCTCCTGGTCTCCCCTTTTTTCTCTAACCTTTGGGTGTTGTTCTGCATTGTGTGGTTCTCTCAGTTGAGGTTGCTTCTCAGGGTTTCCCCTGTAATTTCCCCTTTGGGCATAAGTCCCTTCCCAGGTAGGTATCGGTCTTCTCCTCCTATGCTGCCATCTTTTTTGATATCAGATGTTGTTTCTTGTCCAATGCTTTTTCTGCATCAATTGATATAATCATACAGTTTTTATCTTTTGTTTATGTGGTGTATCACATTGATTGATTTGCGTATGTTGAACAAGCTTTGTGCTTCTGGGATAAATCCCACTTGATCATGATGTATAATCTTTTTGATACATTGTTGTATTCTAATTGCTAGTATTTTCTTTAGGATTTTTGCACCAGTGTTCATCAGAGATATTGGTCTATAGTTTTGTTTTTTGTGATTTCTTTGCCAGGCTTTGGTATTAGGGTAATATTGGCCTCATAGAATGAGTTGGGAAGTATTGCCTCTTCTTCAACTTTTTGGAAAAGTTTGAGGAGAATAAGTGTTAGTTCCTCTTTGAATGCCTGTAAAACTCATCAGTGAGACCATCTGGTCCTGGACTCTTGGTTTGGGGAAGTTTTGGGATGATTATTTCAACTTCATTACTGTTGATTGGTCTTTTTAGATTATCCAGTTCTGCTTGATTCAGTCTAGGTAAACTATATGTTTCTAAAAACTTGTCCATTTCTTCTAGGTTGCAAAATTTGATGGCATAGTCCTTCATAGTATTCTTATATGATCCTTTGCATTTCTGTGGTTTCAGTTTTAATTTCCCCTCTTTCATTTCTAATTTGGATTATTCGTGTTTTTTCTCTTTTTCCCTTGGTGAGTCTCGCCAGACATTTGTCCATTTTATTAATTCTAATTTTATGAATTTTTCAAAGAACTGGCTCTTTGTTGCTTTAACATTTTCTGTTGTTTTCTATTCTTTATTTCATTTAGTTCTGCTCTACTTTTTATTATTTTCTTCCTGTTGCTGACTTTACATGTTTTTTGTTCTTCTTTTTTTAGTTTTTAAGATGTGATATTAGGTTGTTTACTTGTTATTTTTCTTATTTCTTCAGAAAGTCTTGTATTAATATAAATTTTCCTCTTATTACTGCTTTCACTGCATCCCAGTAATTTTGGTATTTTGTGTTTTCATTGTCACTTGTTTCTATGTATTTTTTAATCTCTTCTTTTATTTCTTTTTTGATCCAGTCATTTTTAATAACATGTTGTTTAGTCTCCATGGATATGTAGTTTTTCCTGCTTTCTTTTTGTAGTTGGTTTACAATTGCAAAGCTTTATGGTCAGAGAAATACTTGGTATGATTTCAGTCTTCTTAAATTTGCTGATGCTAGCTTTGTGTCCCATCATGTGGTCTATCCTTGAGAATGTTCCATATGAACTGGAAAAGAATGTATAGTCATGTTTTGTAGGATGAAGTATCCTATAAATGTCAATAATGTCCAATTGCTATAATTGTATCCTTTAAAGCTAATATTTCCTTACTTATTTTTTGTTTGGATGATCTGTCCATGACTGTCAAGGGGTGTTTAAGTCCCCTACCATTTTTGTGTTTTTGTCAGATTCTCCTTTTAGATATGTTAGTAGTTGCCTTGTAAATTTTGGTTCTTCTTGGTTGGGAGCATATATATCAATAAGTGTCATGTCTGGGAAGCCAGGCTGGCTCAGTGGGTTAAGCACTTGCTTTGAGACCCCTGGGACTGAGAATCAAATGCTGGCCCTGGCCCATGCAGACCCACATACTGAACTGGGGTGTGCTTCCCATGTGGGATGCCCCAGTTCAGTTCTCACCCCCCAGTTCAGCCCCTGGCTCACAGGGCCTTGCCTCCCATGTGGGAAGCCCCCAGCCCAGTTCCTGACCAACACAGTCCCACTTACCTGTGTGAATGAAACCATGTCAAAAACTGATGACATACAACTATGGAGACTACAGTGGGCCTTCCCCCTTTCTCTCTGTCTCTGTCTTTCTCTATCTCTGTTAAAACCAATAAAATAACTCTTTAAAAAAATATAAGTGCCATTTCTTCTTGTTGTATTGTCTCTTTTATCATAAAATGTACATCTTTGTCTCATTATATTTTTGATCCTGAAGTCTGTTTTATGAGACATAAGTATGGCTATACTTGCTTTTCTCTGGATGCTATTTGCTTGAAGAAATTTTTTCTACCCTTCACTTTCAGTGTGTTTGTCCTTGTGACTGAGGTGTCTCCGGTAGGCAGCACAAGGTTGACTTTTGCTCTTTAATACAGTTTGCTACTGTGTCTTTTTATTGATTAGTTCAGTCCATTTACATTTAGGGTGATGGTTGATTTATGAGGATTTTTTATAGCCATTTTATCTTTTGTTTTATGGTTGCTCTTTTGTTTTTGTTTCTTTGCTCTTTTATTCCCATCAGTTATTTTAGTTTGATGGTGTTTATGACTATTTTCTCTGTTTTCTCTCTTTTTTTTGTTGTTGTTGTTATGTACCAGTTCTAAGTTCTTTTTCAGTGGTTACCATGAACTTTATATAAAAGAAAGTTTCATATTTGCAGTGGTCTTTTTTCTTAAGGATGTTTCATATATGCATTCTCTTTGGAAATTGAAAACTTTACTTTTTCCGCTTTTAAGTTTTTCTTGTTCCTTTTTATTTCTATTTATTTTTACCTTTTGTTTCAGGTCCAATCTCCTTCTTCATTGTTTCTTGAAATGCTGGCCTTATGCTGGAGAATTTCTTTAGTTTCTATATGTCTGAGGTATTTACTCCTTCATATCTAAAGGATAACTTTGCTGGGTAGGTAATTCTGGGCTGGTATTTTCTCTCCTTCCATACTTTCCATACTTAATTCCACTCTCTTCTGGTTTGCAGAGTTTCTGTTGAGAAATTTGATGATAGTCTGATGGGCTTTCCTTTATAGGTTATGGTATTCTTTTTTCTGGCTGCCTTGAAGATACTATTTTTGCCTTTAATTTTTGATATCTTCAGCATAACATGCCTTGGAGAGGGTCTGCTAGGATTCAAGTAGCTAGGGGTCCTATTTCCTTCTTGAATTTGAGGTTCCAGGTCTTGCCATAGATTTAGGAAATTCTGATCTACTATTTGTCTTAGCAAATTCTCTGTGCCCATGTTGTCCCCTGCTCCCTCCAGAATACCAATTATTTTTATGTTATTCTTTCTAATGAAGTCAGATAGTTGTTGTAGAGATCTTTCAATTATTTTAGCTCTTAGGTCTGTCTCTCCTTCTTTCTGTGACATTTCCAAATTTCTGTCTTTGATTTCACAAATTCTTTTCTCCATTTGGTCAGCTCCACTTTCTCTGCAAGCTATTTTATTTTTTATTTCTTTTATTGTGTTATCTTCAGAATTTCTATTTGCTTCTTTTTTAAAGATTCAGTTTCCTTTCTGAGATCACTTAGCTCCCTCTGTGCACTCCACCAATTTTCTTTGATCTCTTTGAATGTTTTCAGAATTGCAGTCTTAAATTCTGTGCAATTTAGCTCATATGGTTTCATGTCTTCATGTATTTTTCTTTTGTTTTGTTTTTCCTGGAGACTTTTTATTTTCTTTCTGAGTGCTTTTGTTCACTGGGGTACTCATTGCCATTGCATCATTTCTTTTCCTTGACGTGAGGACTTTTCTTCTAGTAGACATGAAGAAATCTTTCTTTTATTTCCTAGCTCATGTTGTTGCATGTCTTAGAATATTTTCTCTTTGTTATATGGTTTTCTCACAGTGGGAGACTTCCTAGAAGGGGGCTTCTCTTTGACTCAGTCACCCTGGTTTCTGTACACTTCCTCTTCAGAAAGATATAGTGGGCTGTGCTAGTCTATACCTCTGAGATCCCACTGCAGTCAGAAGCTGACACACCTGTGCTTTAGTTTTCCTAGATTCCTCTGCCAGCTTCAGCAGGAAGGGTGGAGTTGGGTTTGTTGGGAAAGGCACAGGTCTGTTTGCATCACAGGGTAATGGTGGCTTCCCAGCAGCAGCTCACTGAATGCAGGTTCTGGGAACGAGCAAGGGGAGGCATCCAGGCTCTGTATCCAAGGCCACACAGTGCTGCAGTTGAGGCACCACCTCATTGAGGGCCACTCTGCACTTCAGCTGCCAGCACATTTCCACTGCCAGCACTCTAGCTACCAGAATGCCTGCTTCCTGCTCTGGTTGCTGGCCTTATGCTCCATTGGCCACTAGCTCCAGATGCTCGACCTACGTGCTGGCAGCTGGACCCTCACTTCAGTCACCCTCATCGATCTCTGGCTGTTGTTGATGCTCCACTCCAGTTTCTTGCACCGCACTCTGGCTGCTCCTTCCACACTCCCACCAGGGTTTCTCACCACAGTCAGCCACACCCACTTCCGCTATACACCCCACATTCTGGCTGCCTGTGCCTCTGTCTTTGTCTGTTCTAGGTCTCCAACTCACCCAAAGTCGTTCTGCACCTGGACCTGCACCCCCACGCTCCCACCTCAGTCAGTCTCTCCTCTGCTGGTCTCTGAGTCAGCCTCTTGATCGGTCACTGGATAGGTCTACCCAGGTAGGTCACCAGGTAGTGTGTCTCTGCAGCGTGTCTCCATACTGCTCTCTTTCTTTCTCTGTCACTTGTCTCCCTTTCCCTGGCTTTAGGTATTCCTGTGATGAGTGGGTCCCTCAGCTGAGGCTATGTGTTGCTTTGGGATTCTCTGGTTGGTTTTCATTTTGTTTAATATGTTGTTCTTTCCAGGAGAGGTTTCAAGAGCTCCTCTCATGCTGTAATATTGATGAAGTTTCCACCCTATGTTTTGATTGGAGCATTTAATTCATTTACATTGATAAAGATAAGTAGTTAGTGACCTTTTCTTATTCATATTTTTATTCATTTATTTATTTATATTTATTTATATTTTGTGGTCTTAAAGAAGTCCCTCTAACACTCCTTATAATATTGGATTGGTGGTGATGAACTTCTTAAGCTTTTTCTTGTCTGGCAAGCTCTTTACCTGTGTTTCAAGTCCAGATGATAGCTTTCTGGTTAGAGTAATCTTGGTTGTAGGTTCTTGATTTTCAATACCTGAAATATTTTGTACCAATCCCTCCTGGTCTACAAAGTTTCTGTTAAAAAATGAGCTGAAAGTCTTAAGGGAGCTCTCTCATAGGTAACTAACTGCTTTTCTCTTGCTACTTTTAGATTATTTCTTTGTCTTTAACATTTGGCATTTTAATTATGATGTGTCTCAATATGGGCCTTTTTCTTCATCTTCTTTAGGATGCCCTGTGCTTCTGGAGCTTGTATATTTCCTTTGCCAAGTTAGGAAAGTTTTCTATCATTATTTCTTCAACTATATTTTCATTCCTTGCTCTCTCTCTCTTCTCCTCCTGGTATACCTATAATATGAATGTATGTTGGTATACTTGACGTTCTAGAGGCTTCTTAAACTATTCTCATTATTTGGGATTTTATTTTTCTGTTGTGATTGGGTATTTTCTGCTACATCATCTTTTAAATTACTGACTTAACCCTCTGCATCATCTAATCTACTGATGATTTTCTCTAATGTGTCTAATGTATTCATTATTTCAGTTATAGTATTCTTCATTTCTGACTAGTTCTTTTTTATGTTTTCTATCTCCATTTTTATGTTTCCTACCTCTTCATTGAAGTTCTCCTTGAGATTATTAAGTAACCTTATAACCAGTGATTTGAACATTGTGTCTTATTGATTGCTTGTCCCTACTTTGTTTACTTCTTTATGGTTGTTGTTTTTGTTTTGTTTTGTTTTGTTTTGTTTTGTTTTGTTTTGAGCCTTTTGCTATTCTTTCATTTGGGACATGTTTCTTTGTAGCCCTACTTTGGTTGCCTCCCTGTTTGTTTCTATGTATTAGGTAGGGCTGCTATGTCTCCTAGTCTTGGTAGAGTGCCCTTATATAGTAGGTGTACTATAGGGCCCAGTGGTATAGTCTCCCTAATCACTTGAGCTGAATGCTCCAGGTGTGTGTGGGTTGTGTGTGCCTTCCCGTTGTAGTTGATCCTTGGTTGCTATTTGCACATAAATGGGAGGGCTTGACCCTCAGCTGATTGGTTGTGAGGACTGGCCGTGACTACAGTGGAGGACTGTGGTGCAGGAGGTAACCCCCACAGTAGGATTAACTTTAGCAGGGCTCTGGGGCTTACCCAGTCTACCCTTTGCATGTGTTTTCCATGGAGGCAACTGGGTGGTGCTCTCTGGTTTGGTCTGAAGCCAGCTACTAAGTGTGCAAGCCCCAGGGCTTCTAGAGAGGGGACCCAATGCAGGCCAAATTCAGCTATAGCCTGTGCCCTGACCAGGGCTACCTGGCAGGAGGCACAAAGCAATCCACAGGTGGCCAGTACCTCAAGAGGTCAAGCCACGAACTGAGGCCAGCTATCACTAGTGCCAGGCTTAGGGCTGGTTGACCAGTGGTACAGGACACAGTGAAGCCAGATGCTGCTTATTAGAGTAATGTGAACCTTTGAGAGATTACAGGAAAAACTGTAGCATGAGCCAAAACTGGCCATTTATATGGAAAAGCCACTGGAAGTAGCTTAGATGTGCCCTAACATTGGGAGGGGTTGGGCCTCAGGGAATCACAAAAGCAGGACAAACAGTATTAGCTAGGTTGATATGGCAGCCACCTGCATC
This sequence comes from Craseonycteris thonglongyai, assembly GCA_004027555.1. Classification (NCBI taxonomy): domain Eukaryota; kingdom Metazoa; phylum Chordata; class Mammalia; order Chiroptera; family Craseonycteridae; genus Craseonycteris; species Craseonycteris thonglongyai. The sequence goes on along the minus strand of PVKE010036139.1, from coordinate 6,242 downwards.
TGCACTGGACGGGCAGGGAAGGTTCAACAGAAATACAATATATTTTGCCAGCACTTCTATCTGAGAGAAAGCTACCCCTCCAGCCTTTGCTCTGACACCAGGCAACCCAGTTCCTCCCCATATGTTCCTGACACCTTTCCAGCCGCTGCCTCAGCACTGGAACTCAAAGTAAGGAATCCATCAACAAGTAAGGCCATGAGTGGGTCCTTTAAGAAGAAAAGCAGGAACTCCATCTGCCTTCTATCTCACTCAGCCACATTGTCCCTGGTTTTCATAGACCTAAGGTATGGGAACGTCCCTGCCCAGTACTGGAACCCTGGGCAGGTGAGCCTGGTGTGGGGCTAGGACCCCTTGCTCCTCTGGTGAGACCTCCTCAGCCAAGATATCCATCTCAATTATTAATGGTCACATGCAGGTATGTGACCAGCCTGTTTTGCTTATCTGCTCCTCCTACCAGTCTCACAATATCTTCTTCTGCATTTTTTTAAATCAAATGCAAGTTTTTTTTCTTTTTTTTTTTTTTTTAAGATTTATTTTATTGATTTTGGACAGAGACAAACAGAGACAGAGAGAAAGAGAGACAGAGAGAAGGGGGAGGGCTCAGAGCAGTCTCCATAGTTGACATTAGTTTTCCATATAGTTTCACTCCACAGGTGGGCACAGGGCTGCACAGGGCAGGAACTGGGCCAGGAGCCTCCCACATAGGTCCCAGCAAGAACTGAACTGGGGCACACCCCAGCTCAGCATGTGGGTTCACATGGGCTGGGGCCAGGATTTGATCCTTGGTCCCCGGGGCTTCAAAGCAAGTGCTTAACCCGCTGAGCCATCCCAGCTTTCCCTTCTTCTGCATTTTTTTAGTGGTAGGAGTTTGATTCAGCTGGACTTCCAATGATTCTCAATGATGGTTGTTCTGTATTTAGTTGTCATTTTGATGTGGCCATGAGAGTGTGTGCACATAACATTTACCTACTCAACCATCTTGACTGGAAATCTCCAAAATATAAACTTTTAAAACATGGAATTTAAATGTCTTAATTCTTTATTTGTTTCTTTTTCTTGGAAAACATTTTTTTTACCGTACTTTTCTCTATTTTATAGTTTTGTTTTTGTTTCTGAGACCAGGAAACATGTCTTAATTTTTTTTTATTTTTTTTACTTTTCATAATGCTTTATGTAATGTAAGCACCTGAAATATTAATTGAATGAATGCTTTCAATTTTCTGTCATGTACCATTACATGGAAAGAGTGCTAGCCATTCTAATGTAAAGGAAGGATAGGCAAGAATCCAACTTTCTATTTAATGTACTTGCCTTCCTACTTATACTTAAGCTAATTATCAAAATAGCTTGATTTCTGAGAGTACACAACTGTAAGAAGGAGGGAGATATATCAGAAGAATGCTAAATGAGTGGCAAGAAGAAATCATTTTGGAATTAAAACTCTTCCTTAGCTATTTTAGTTTATGTTCCCTGGAGACAAGACTGTAGTGAAGGTTTTCCTCAGGATTTATTGATCTCAAACATCTGTAAGGGGGTGAAGAATAAAGGATTGCACAGAGGGAAGATTAAATTGTGATACAGAGGTCTCACTAAATGCCATAGGGAATCAGGGGCTAAAATAACCTCTCAGAGTTGTTCCAAACTGGGGCAGGAAAGCCCAGGACATTTTTGCAAGTCACCTAGTCACTGGGTGAAGGCTGCTTCTAAACAGAGAGTATATTATAAGCTTGGGTAAGAAAGATCCCTTAAACTGAGAACAATCGCCCAGCCCCCCCCAAAAAAAATTGGTTAAAAGCTGTCAATAGTCAATACTCTAGGCTACTGAGGACATGAGTGTCTTGAAGTGGGAATCTGTGGTGCACTACAGTATCCCCTGCATAAACTAATCTACAAAGTAATCCACATAGATGGCCAATGAAGTGAGTATATATATAAATAAATTGGCACTGTTGTTTAACCAAGAAAGTCAAGTCACTATGTTGTGAATTTTTTTTTGTTATTTTGGGACATTATTGAGAAAAATTAGGTATCCAGAATATAATTTCTAACATTTCTTCTACCAAACATCTAGTTATAGTGGAAATATCACCTTACATGGTAATTTAGTTAAACTAAGAACATAACACCTGGATCCATTGCTTTACCAAAAAGACTGATAAGAAAAGGTACTCAGTTTATTCAACTTTATGACATATTGCTACTACTGGAATAAAGTAAAATTGTTATGAATACAGGTCCTAGTGGTACCTGGAAAATAGTAAATTCTTTTTAATAACAGTGTATTATTTAATATTACTATTAAGGATTCAGTGATATTGATCAGTTTATAGCTAATAATTAACAATCATAATAACAATATAAATGCTCAATCCCCTCTAAAAAAATGTTATTAATCTGGGTCTGGTGTAGAATTATTACACAAAATAGATTATGTAATTATTCCATTGAAAATTAGTTTGGGAGTACTAATGAGAAAGCAACTAAACAACAGAACATGCTTGAATGAGCTCAAATTAGTGCAGTAACCATTATTCTAAAAATCAGACCGGCCTACCGGTACTATAATAACTCTTAGCCTAAGATCCAAGACACTGAAAATAATAATCCCATAGTCAGAAGAATATTACACAAATGGAAATACGGTCAGTTGGAAGCTAGACAAGAGTATCATGGAAGTACTATAAAAAAGTAGTTAAGGGGATGCCAGGATAGCTCAGCAGTTGAGCATGTGCCTCACAATCACAAGGTCCAGGTTTATTCCCAGCCCCAGCCCATGCAGACCCATATGCTGAACTGTGGAACAATTTGTAACCACTGGGATGGTTTAACAGTGAAGGTTTCCCGGTTTGGTTCTCACCCTGAATGGCCTCACATTCACCTGTGTGGAGCAAAACCACATCATAACTAACGATATACAACTACGAAGACTGTGCTGGGCCCTTCGCACCTCTCTCTCTCTCTCTCTCTCTCTCTCTCTCTCTCTCTCTCTCTCTCTCTCTCTCTCCTCTCCTCTCCAAAACAATAAAATAAATCTATAAAAAAAAGAATGAGAGCCCTAAGTCAGACTGGAAAAAAATTCTTACAGTACTTTTTTTCTATGTACATTCTTAGGACAAGTTCATTAACTTTTCTGAGCCTCAGTTTTTTCCATGTGTAATTAGTAATAGTACCAGCCTTATTAAGATTATAGTGCTATTGAGTGATGGCAGCAAAATGGCAGGCCAAGATCATCCAGCACTCATCCCCCAACAAAAACAATTTTTGAACTATCCACCAAAGAAAATAGCTCTGGGAGAGCTCCAGGGTACATTGAAAAAACTGCAACAACACAGTGGACACAAAGACCAATGATAGCCACATGAAAAAGCAAAGAAAGCATCTTACCTACATTACCCTATCCCAGGGGTGGCAAACCTTTTGGCGATTGAGTGCCAAAGTTTATGAAATAAGAGTATACTCACTCGACTTGCATGCCAACCCATCAAGTGAGATAGAGGTATCAATTATTTTTATGTCTATAAGAGGCATAGGATGTTTTTATAACAAAAAACAATAATATTTTTAATGGTATTCACAATTATTTGTTTTGAAGTTTAAATATTTTATTAGAGTGCATAACAAAGGTAATTATAAATTAAATACCATAGAAAATCTCTATCAGTCATTTATTACATTTTTATTCAGTGTAGAATAACATGATATTATAATAAAATTATAATTTATATGAAACAAAAAGGAAAAAACATGTGACAGAATTAAATTATAATAATAAACATTAGTCGTCAAATGCACGGAGTACCCATAAAAATTAAAGAATCCTCTATCATTGTTAGTGTGATTTCTGTTGTTGTGCAGAAGAAGACAGATGAATCACATCAGGTTTATATTTTGTTGTTTTTAACATTACACAAGCTGCACTTGAGGCATCAGTTAAATTACTCCTAAAATCGGACTTGACTAGGTTCATAATTGAAAATAGTTATTCACATGAGTAAGTAGAGGAAAATGTCGAGAGTATTGCCACTGCTACATTTTTCAGACACTGAAAATTTTCAGGCAAGGAATTCATTGTTTTCAGAACTTTATTTTCTGCATTGTTCAGCATTGACCCAGCTAACCTATCTCTTTCAATACTTTCTAATTCATGTCTCAAATTGATAAATTTTTGCCTCCAAATATAGCTACTCTGTAAGTCAATCAACTGCATTTCAAAATCATACAAATTCATCCATTGGAACATATCCAACTTCGGTTCATTTAGTTTTACCTTGTCTGCATATTTTATGAATTTTCCTGTTTCTTCGAATGACCTGAACCCGAACTTCAAAGAAAGAGAGCACTCCAGTGGTGGTATCGAAGCGATGGATATATTCTGACTGATGCGGACGATCTACTAGTCTTGCTCTGTCACATACGTGACATATGAGAACAATGTTGAGCGTGCTTTGATGCAAACAGAAACAAAGCATACGGTGCAGAAAATGTTTGACGACTCCAAGTCAAAAGGATTGTTCCGATGGCAGAGGCCACTAAAGGTTTGGTTTCACTGGAGCATCCAGCCGCCGCATATGGCGGCTGTGTCCAGCAGTCGGAGGTCACTGCCGTGTACTCATTCAATGTATATCAAATGGTATTGGTTTCGCTGAGATGATTCGGCCATCGCGTTTGACTGTGGTCGCCCGACGTCCGAGACTCTACTGCTGAGTGAGCAGTCAAGACGTGGACGTCTAGTCTGGCAGTCCAGTTATATTTCTGCTTCGACATGGCACAGAGATTTTGTGGAGAGACGATGAGAAGTTATACGAAAAAGTTAGACCATTCATGCATTTACAATCATCAACATAAAGACTTCAAAGATTTTCAGATTAAGGAGAACAATTGGGTTGTCATTTCCTCAGAACTTGGAAAGAATGGTAAAGTGAAAATTTTAATGAATATTTATTTACTTACAAACGTTACCAATTAAGTACACAAAACAGTCAAACGCCATCAATGGCTGCTGCTGAATCTAAATACATGTTCATCTTGCCAATGTAGCGCTCCTTCTTCATTGAAAAATTTCATGAATGTTTCTCTAACTTCAAAACCATCTGCTCTTGCATACCATACTCACCGGTGGATCTATACCTGAATCGTATTCATAATGTGGCCGCTGATGGTGCTCTAAATAGCCATTCCTCAGTATATTGTGCAAACAACATGCTGCAATTACAAGTTGTTCACATGTTTCAGGTGTGACAGCAATGGGAGAGTAGAATACTCGAAAAAATTGACTCAATAGCCCAAACGCATTTTCCATTACTCTGTGAGCACGAATTAACTTGTAGTTGAAGATGACTTTAGATTTTTCTCCTCGAGCTGTTATTTTACAGTATGGTTTCATGCCATGTTTGTGTAATCTGAAAGCTTCATCTCCAACTATAACATAGGGCACTACTTTATTTGAACCAGGAAGTCTCTCATCTGAAGGAAATATATTTCCCAAAAGCACTTGTTTCCCCATGACAGACTTCGCAAAAATTCCACTGTCCCCCTCTTTTCCATATGACCCAACATCTATCTACTGCTATAAATTTACAGTTGGCATCAACCAAAGCAAGTAATACAACAGAAAAGTACTCCTTATAATTAAAAAACATATACAACACTCTTCTTTGTCTTCCCATCTGCAACTTAGTCAGATCAATTTTAGTTATTTGGACCCTGTAATCTAAACTCACCGTGAAATTGCCCTTAGTGCCCTCCCAGCTCCGCATGCCGAAATAATTGTTCTGCGTCCCACTTTGGGCATGCTTGCCATAGGTTCACCACCCCCGCCCTATCCCCTAGCCTGGCACATTTTGCCAATGAGAGGTATCCCCTTGATCACGACTTCCCCCATGAGGAGAAAAAGAGCAGGAGGACCCCAGAAACTTACATCACTGAGGACCAGAGCAACCCTCACCCCTGTCACTTATACACTCAGTTTTTGCCACCAAGGACCTCCACAGTCTTCACTGACACTGACCTCAGCTGATGGAACTACCTGAAGTCCACATTACTGCACCCCTACCTCAAATCACCACACACCACCCATCTATTGGTTAAGGTCTTCCCCAACTAAAGCTATCCTATAAAGTCTAGAATAGGTGACTGCTCCTTGAAACATGCAGATATTAACATGTGTTCATTAACTACATGGGAGGAATCCTTTCACAATGTATTAATATATGTATATCAAATTGTCATGATATACACTTTAA
>PVKE010036138.1:0-16539 GCA_004027555.1 Craseonycteris thonglongyai | reverse complement strand
TTTCAGATTGTGTGGTTTTATAAAAAGGAAAATCGAAATACTTGGTTCCCAGAGTACAAATTTTATTTATGTATTTCTATTTTTAAAATTAAGATACAAAATCCTGGCTATCTTCAAAATATATATATAACCTTCTTTCATTAACAGATGAAAGAACTTATGTTATTTCTATAACATAACATAATGTAACATAATGTAACATAGTATAACATAACACAATATAACATAACATAAGTTTTTTCTAAGTGCTTGGTAAATTTATTTCATCAATTTACCTAAGAATTTAGTAAAAATATTCATCAAAATGTAACAAGCTCTGTTAGCATGATAGTACAAAATTATTTGCTAGTAGGTTACATTCTAGCTACTCATTCAGAATCCTAACTGCTATACTCAGCAAAACTACATAATATATTAATAAAAGTATTAATATATTAATTTACTACAATAAATTTATCAAAGTTGTGACAAATTAGATGCAATGAAAAGATATTCACACAAAGTAGCTGCTATTCATAGTTGCTATGATTACTGAAATATAGATGGGTTAAAGACTGAACAGAAAATATAAATCAAGACCCTAAGCTCTAATGCCTAACAAAAGCTGGACTCATCTCTCACATGTGGGAGTTCATGTGTCCAAAAGTCTTGAAGAATTTTACAACCTGGAAGCTACCACTCAGTGTAAGACTCCCAGGGATATAAGTAGCATTTTCATTTTTTTCAGGGAAAAACAATTAGGATACAGAATATTTAATGAAGAATATTCAGCCATTAAATGATAACTGTAGGGTTGCTGGGGGTTGGGGAGAGGGATCAATTTTTTCCTGTGACAATTCTAGAATATGAATTCAGAGTTTAAAGCAATCAGGAAAAGCTCAGACACTGTTAAATATTTGAAAGCCTTAAGAAACAACACAAATGTAGACGGAGCCTAGAAACCCCAGAAATCATTTGCAAAGAGCATGAGACCAGGAATGCTTACATTACAGCACATTTGGCTGGGGAGTTCATTCTTGCCTTTTCATGTCTGTAACCACAGTAACGAGCATAGGACTCCAGCAATGAAGAGGTGCTCTCTGAATATTGGTTGAATCAATAAATGAATGAGCTTCAATTGTAAGTCTGTAGTCTTTGTCTCTTGAAAAATCAGAACTGAACTTCTTGTCCTGTGTCTGACTCAGCGTTTAGCATTTCCCTTTCTGCTCATTCCCCGTTCTGTGCTTTGCTGGACTTACGTAAACTCCTCTGGCCATAGCAGCCACCTAAGCACAATGTGACAGATATGCGTTTCATCCGTCGATTGTTTAGGGTGAAAGATGGTCGTTTCAATTCCATTGCCCTTTGGGAGCCCACTTTAAAACATATGTAATCTTTGTCCTCGCCAAACCAACAGTTTTTAGTCAACACTTAAAATCTGTGAAAGATTCTGTTTTTCCATAATCCATAATGCTAATGAATTCATCAGTCCTGTTATCACACATCTCTCTGAAAATGTCAAACAGGACGGAACCAACAAGGTCATGACCATTAAATACAAGTTCACGAATATACACATTTATTCTTGACAGAAGCCATCTAGGGATAACCTTTGACTTTCTATGCCTCTATTACTTGAATATCAATAATGGTATTCAATTTTCACATTACTCTGTCACAATGTGTCAAAATTTCGAAACATCTATGCATATTTTTACATATATAATGGATATTTTCTATTACTTTGTAAATGTTCTTTTCCTGAACATGGTTTATATCATGTTAACATTGTTCAATATTTACTCTCGCTGGGACTAATGAGTGTTTTCACACAGTCTTATATGGGGTTTCCTAGAGGCTGAGCCTGGCATAAGGAACCTTACACAACTGATTTACTGAGGAAATGTTTCAGAGGAAACTTGTAAGCACATGAAGGAGGCTAGGGTGGGGATGAAGCTAAAGTCAAGTCTCAGCTTGGTCCTCTAGGGAGTTTTGCAATAAGAGTGACACCCCAAAAATTGTCCCACAGTAAGGCATAGGGGGAAGATGAACAACTGTGACTCTTAGAAGATGAGCAACTGTGACTCTTAGCAGCTGACACTACACCAGCTGGGAGGTGGGCACACAGGCCTCCCAGAGGGTTTCTTTTCTGAGATTTAGTTTTACAAAGGAAAATTAGAACCTCCAATAGACTGGTGGGTGAAGTTTTATTGTCTTAGTGGTATACGTATAAATCATGTTTGCCCTATGTAAACATTTTATGTAAAACAATAAAATTGCAGTAATTTGGTAAACTACCAGTGGCTAACTAAAGAATTACGAAGCAGATGAAAACAGAGTACTTAAGTGGTGCCTGTAATAAATTCCTGGGGAAGCTGGGATGACTCAGCAGGTTAAGAGCTCGCTTTGCAGCCCCGGAGCCTGCGGATCGAATCCTGGGCCCGGCCCATGTGGACCCATATGCTGAACTGGGGTGTGCCCCCAGTTCAGTTCTTGCCGGGACCTATGTGGGAGGCTCCCGGCCCAGCTCCTGCCCTGCGTAGCCCCATGCCCACCTGTGGAGTGAAACCATATGGAAAATTAATGCTGTCAACTATGGAAACTGCTCTGGGCCCTTCTCCCCTCTCTCTGTCTTTCTCTGTCTCTCTCTCTCTCTCTGTCAAAAAACAATAAAAATAAATCTTTAAAATAAATTCCTAGGTTCCAAACACAGCCTTATCCTAGGAACTCAATTCTGGAAGCTGCATTCCATGAGTGAGAGCCACTGTGCAAATTTCAGTGGGTTTTGCAACTCTCACGTTTTGATGTCATAAATAGTGGTAACTTGGACAACTTGTGTAGCATGTGAGTCACCAGCAGATTTAGCAGCATGAGTGTAAGTTCTGCTTCATGAATGATAAGCAGCCCATTTAGCAGCAGCCCTTCTCAAGGAGCACTGTAATGGACAGTGCATTACTGAATGATGTTAGAGCAACCTGGGAATGTAGGCTTCCGTTACTTAATTTAAACCTCTTCTCTGTGCCTTCATTTTTGTTTGTTTGTTTATTCTTGCCCCTTACATTTAGTGCCTCACAGGTTCCATCATCTTGTCTTCCCTGTTCATTTTCCACACCATAGCTTGCTTGTTTCTCTTTCATAGAAACAACTACTAAAGAAGCAAGACAATCTCTCCGGTGGATCAAGTGGGTGGAAGAATCAGAAATATTGCTGTCTCATTTTTCTCTCTTGTGCTTACGTGCAGGTATGATTGAGCCCTTCATTTGGGGACAGTTATGCACAGACATCAAGGCTACTCTCTAGTCTTCCTGTTGCTTTATTAATATGGAACAATGAATAAAAGCAAAGGCTGCGAAGGTTGCCACGTGCCCACCTTAAAGGGTTGCTGTGGAATTTGGTGTGTTCATTTGCTTGTGTATAGCTGGTCTTGACCTAAAGGCAATGAATGAATATCAAGGATCAAGATATAGAGTCTTTAAAAAGGAGAACTAGTGAATAAAATTGATTGCTGATAGAGCCTCCTATATGACCTTACAAACTTGAAAATACCCAAATTTTACAGGAGAACAAGCATCTCATAGGCTCACATTCCAGAATCTGTAGAGACGCATGGAATGTTCCAAAACAACTGTGAGGGGAGGATTTGAGGTCAGATAAAAGGTGTGCCCTTTTCATGAATCATGGAGGGTGGAGTTGGGTAAGGATAAGTGTAGACTTGAACTTCAGGTTTGGGAATTTTCCCCTCTAGGCAGTCAGCACTACTGGGGCACCAAGCGAGGTTTGAAATTCATCTGCTTTCTTTTTTCAGAGTTTGTCACTTCAGTCTGTTTAATCTGGAATCTAATCTATGATGTAGCTCCTTCATTTTATATAGTTTTATCTGTCTATATTTGGCTATATTCGAAAGGTCATTAGGGATTTAATTTTTTTTTAAGCAATTTGTGTGTCACTTTACAAGGAACATATTCATGAAGGCTATTTCCCACTTAACATTTGGGAACAAATGAGACACAGACAAGAGAATGGCTTGTCTGATGTCACACAGCTATTTATTGGGCAGTTGTAAATTTTCTTAATTGTTTTCTCTTAATAATTAATTCCCACTGGCAAGCTTCATATTAAACAATTATATTTCTCTTTTGAAGATTTTTTTGTGTGTCTCAGAAATACTTTATAATCCAGCAATACTAAACTACTTGTACTATGATATTTCTTCTGTGTCTACTTACACTGTAACAACCTATTTATATATATTTCTCTTTGAAAATACATGAATGTCATTATATCCACCAAGCTAGCACAGTGATTGACAGAGTATTAGGAAATGAAGGAATACAAAATAAATGTATAAGTAAGCAGCATGAACAAGAAGCTTCTATGAGAGTTGCTAAGAAATGATGATAGTTTATTTAGATAACCCAGAAAAGGTGAAGCATTATACAGTATTTGTTTTCCCACATAAGGTAGTCTACAACTATGGCTGCTGTAGATAAATGTAGTCACCCAACTGTAAGGTTCTGTCTCAACCTTGAAGATATTAGAACCCCAAGTGCCCACTATGGCTCTCCAGTGTCTAGAACATTATCTGATTCACAGCAACTGTTCAGTGATTGTTAACTGAGTGAACAGACAACCAAAAAACTTAGAATTATCACAAAATAGTGTTACAGAGAGATGAGGGTAGAGTCACTAACTTATGACCTTTGTTGTAATAAGAACATCAAAAGAAGTCCAAAATCCAGCAATTCCACTCTTAGGTATATACCCAAGAGAAATAAAAACATATGTCCACACAAAAACTTGTATGTGAATATTCATAGCAGTAATATTCATAATGGACAAAAGAAAGACCATCCAAATGCCCACTGACTGACAAAGATAAACAAAATGTGGTATGGCTATATGAGGGAATATTACTTGGCCATAGAAAGGAATGAAGTGCTGGTAGATGGTATCATGGGGCTTCTTCTAAAGAGACCTCAGAGTATGCTTCTGCTTGTTCATCTCAAACAAGCAATATAGATAAACCTTGAAAACATTATTTTTAAAAAAGATTTATTTTATTGTTTTTGACCAACAGAGAAAGACAGAGCCAGAGAGAAGGGGGAGGGCCCAGAGCAGCTTCCACAGTTGTACGTCATCAGTTTTTCAACATGGTTTCGTTCCACACAGGAGGGCAGGGGCCGCTCAGGGCAGGAACTGGGCCGGGGGCCTCTGAATGAGGGGCACATCCCCTCAAGCCAGGGGCCAAACCAGGGGCAAGAAACAAACTGGGGACCTCCCATTTGGGAAGCACAGCCCAGCTCTGCATATGGGTCCACACAGGCCTAGGCCGGGACTTGATCCTTGATCCCTGAGGCTGCAAAGTGAGCACCAAACCCAGTGAACCATCCCAGTTTCCCAAAAACATTATGCTATGTGAAAGAAGCCAGTTACAAAAAACATCACATATTTTATGATTCCATTCATATGAAATGTCCAGAGCAGGGAGATCTATGGAGATAGAAAGTATTAATAGATTAGTGATTGCTTAGGGCAGAGGAGAGGAAAGAAAGGGAGGTAAGAGCTAAAAGGTATGGGGTTTCTTTTAGAGGAGATGAAATGTTCTAAAATTGACTGTGCTACATTTTAAATGGATGAATAATATAGTATGCAATTATACCTCAATAGATCTGTTAAAAATCAGAGAGAGAGAGAGAGAGAGAGATGAATATATCTCAGACTAAAGGCTACCCATTAGAATCCCCCCAGTACGTTAACAAGATTCATTTCAGGCATTTGCTGAAGATCCCTTATTTCTACCTTGCCAGTTTCCAAGGTCCTGACCAGAGCTCACTGATACTTAGGCAGCTATTCCATAGTGAACTCTTTGTGATTATGAGTGTGTGTGTGTGTGTGTGTGCATGTAATAACCAGTTGAAGCAGATACAGAGTCCTTATCCAAACTATGTCCTTAGTTTCTATAACAAATTAGCATTTATTGAGAGCCCATTATGTGCCAAGTACTCAGAATATATAATCTCTAAATCACCTAATAATCCCAGGAAGTAGATCCATTATTTCATTTTATGGAGGAAGGTATGAGACTGTGCTTAGCTACTTAACGTGGTGTCACTATGTGGGCAATGATAGATCTAGGTTTAAGGTACATATGTGATTCACAATATCTGTGCTCTATTCAGAATTTGTGTCCTCAAGGTCTCTTGTAGTGGACAGAAATGCACACATCCAGTACAAGAGAGAATAAAGAAGAATATAGAATGTACAACACAGACAAATAACCTGATCCAGTGTTCCAGCGTAGAACAGTGATGTGAGAATCCTGTTCTAAAATTTTGCCTAGGCATTGACAAAGACTTTTCCTGGCTCTGGGACTACTCAAGCTTTCACTGTAAAGAGGGAATGTTTAACTCTTGTTCCAGCTGAGCAAGCAATAGCATACTCTGAGGTCAGTTTCTTTTGAAAAAGACCCATGCTTTTGTTCCTAATTCTAATTGCCAATCTTATTCCACCAACGCTTGGTGCCACCCCTAAAGCTATATATAGTTCCCCATGTTAAATTGTAAGATTGCTTAAGCCATGCACCACGAGCATTGGTACACAGACAACAGAGGCATTACTCAAGATTTATTCCCTAGCCCACATCCTGTTATTTTTATGTGAAGATGTCTGAGAACATTTTTTTTCTTTTTTCTGTTGCTTCACCCTCTGTGTCACACCTCTTTCTCATCTTTTTTGGTGTACTTTTATCTAAACCTTGTCCTCCATCCACCCTCCTTTGGTCAACTTCTTTCATTTGTTCCTCCATCAAATGTAAGCTCCTTCTTATTTGTAATATCTTAGACTAAGTTCTGGTCCAACACACCGAATCCAGCTTTGCTATGACCTATAATGTCAAGTGGTCATTCACTCTCCCACCTTCCTTTCTCCTCCCAAGTCAGTAACTTCAGCTATCAGAAAATAAGAAAAGATTAGTCTCACACAAATGGGAGTAAACTAGTAGAAAAAGGGACCCACAGAAAAAAGAAGCAGGAAGTTCTGGAAGCTGAAGCCAGCAGACTCCCCAGGAAACGCAAGCCCAACTTACCTGTTACATAAGTGTGGCTGGCATGGCATTTTTGGACCTTAACAGAGCACATGACTAGGACTCTCTGGATACCTTTATCAAAATCCATATCAGGTTAGATAAGAACATAATTATATACAGTCATACCTAGCTTGACAACCATAATAACAACATTACAAGTGAAGGGTACTTAGTAATTCTGTCTTCAGAAACTTACGGGAAGATGTCCAAGGCAAGTATGTCAAATTTGGGGGTGACTGCAAGGGATGTCGTACACTAAGTAAGATTTTTTTAATTATTTAGAGTACAGTGAACAATACAATATTATCATCAAAATAATTTTCAAATTGGTCATATTCTATATGTCAAGTTATCAAAGGGTTATAAATATATATATTTAAGATTGAATGTATTACAGTATGTCTATATTTTTAAAAGAAAGTCCCACAGAAATCATGCAACATTTACATTCTCATCACACCTCCTAAACACACACTGTCCACTACCAAACCCACCGACCACATAGTGTTGCTGAGCACCTGAAATGTGTCTGCTCTGAATTGAGTAGTGCTGTAAGTATAAAATACACACCAAACTTCAAAGACAAAGTATACAAAAAGGATGCCAGATATCTCAGTAATAACTTTGACACTGATTATGTGCTGAAATGACAATATTTTTGCACATATTAAGTAAAGAAAATATGATATTAAAATTAAGTTCACTTGTTTCTTTTATAAATGTGTCTACAAGTAAGTTGAAAGTTATCCATGTGTGTTGCCTTGTATTTCTGTTGACAGTATTGACTTAGACCAGCATGGCAAACCTCAGCGTGCCCTCTACCTGATTCCCAGCTTATCCTTCATTACTCACCAACCTTGGATACCCTCATCTGGTTCCATCACTATCCTCTCTCCGCAAGACCTGAGTCCCTTTCACTGTACCTTGTGGAGCATTCCATGGTCCATCATTAGCCACAGTCTACTTCCCTCACTTCTACTCCGCATTTCCTTCACCTTCTTGCTCTAACTCAGTGGTTTCCAAACATGTCTGTGCATTAGAATCACTTCAAGAGCTTAAAATAGATCAATGCCCAGGGTCCATTTTCAGAATATCCAGTCAGGACCTCAGCTGTGTGGATGAGGCCTCTCTGTTTTTGAATAGCTCATCCAGGTGTGCAGCTGGGATAGAGAACCACTCATTAAACCAGCTTTAACTTCCATCTACTCCTGCACTGCATCTGCACTAGTGATCATGGCAGGAGCAAAATTCACAGGGTCCCAACTGGTCTCCTTAAATGAAAGACCCCTAACTGAAAGTGGATCTTCAAAGCTGTCCAGCAATCCTTCCATTTTCCCCTTGTCTGTGCACTGTCTTTATCTCCTAAAGAAATATCCTTCTCCACTTTCTCAGCCCATGACCTTGCTCCCTATCTAAGCGAGAAACTTGAAGAAAGTAGTAAAGACCTTCCGTAAGCTCTCTCCACTATGTCTACCTGCTTACCTACACCATGAGGCCATACATAGCCTGTCTTCTCCATTACTACAGCATAGGCTGTCCTGCAGGACTTTCTGTGATGATCAAAATATTCTAAGTTGGTGCTGTCTAGTGCTATAGTCACTGGTCATATGTGGCTATAGAAACAAGGTTAGCACAATGAAGGAAGTGGATGTTATATTTTATTTAATTTTGAATTCATTTACATGTCAACAGCTACAGGTGGCTAGTGGCTCTTGTCTAGGGCAATAGAGCATTAGATGTTGGTCTCATCTAAAGCCAGCTGCTGTACTTATGTTCTGTGTGCCATTCCCTCTTCTTCACTCTAGGACATTGTTGCAGCAATTATCCTCTCTCTGATGCTTCATCAATTTTCTTTTGTTACTGGATCATTACCCTCAGCATAATCATATATTATAATATCTTCCATTAAAAAAACAAAACACCTCTCATGTATTCCGTTAGCCTGTTTTACAGGAAGAGTCCTCAAAAGAATATTTTTATAACTGCTGACTTAAATTCCTCTGTCCAACTCTTTCTTGAGCCCACGTCAATCATACTTCTGTCTCCCCACTCCATGAATCAGCTTTGTCAATGTCACCGGTGATCTCTCCCTCACTGTTGTTCTCTAAACTCAACTGCTTCCTAGGAAAAATCTGAACCTGGCCCCATATACGTAGAGGAAGGAGGCTGAGGAGAGAGGCAGCCCACTCCAGATTGGTCAGTGGCAAGTTTAACAAGCAAGGGAACTTACTTACATGATTTTTTCTGGGCAGCCGCCCACCAAAATCTTAAATTCCTATAGAGTCCTTAATGGAGTTCAGTCACTTATTCAGTCCAGATGGTCTCAACACTTTGTTCTCTCAAGGCTATGTCTTTGGAATGGCTGCTAGTATGGGAATAGCAGTCAGAATGTACATTCCCAGGAAGGGAGGAGCCTCTGATTGTCTGGGTCCATCTTGAGTCACTTAGTGTCACATCCTCTCAGTGTCCCCCTCCAACAATCCCTAAATATAATAAGGTTCTGATCTTATATGACGTCTCTGAAGCATGTATCAAAGTCATCATTCTCTCTTCAAGAAACACTTTTTTGACTTGGATTGTTGGAAAGCTCTCTCTCCTTTCTGCACCACTTCTTCTGGATTTTCTTCTTTGGTTGCTTTCCTGGCTCCTGCTCATTTTACCAACCTCGAAGTTTCCAAGCACCCTCAGGCTCAATCCTGAATCCTCACACCAGTACCATCTATATTTTTAATCTGATCATTCTTCTGAATTCTAAATTCATGCATCCAACAGCCTACTCAGTATTTAAAACTCAAAGATGAGTAGGCATCTTAAAATTAATGTGTCCAAGATTGAAATCCTGATCCTCCCTCATTAAAACCTGTCCTCCCCACTAAAACTTGCTACTCTTTCCCACCCCAGAGCATGTTAAGTTCATTCTCTCAGTTGCTACGGCCAAAAGGCTTGGGTTACCCTCACCTCCTTTCTTTCTCACAACATGAATCCAATCATCAGAAAATCCTTTGGGCTTGAACTTCATAATACAGGGTCCAGCAGAAGTAATGCCCCCTTTTTATGAGTTGGTAAACTTAAAAAAGGGCATTACTTCTGCCAGACCCTGTACATTCCAAGACTTCTCACTACCTCCCACCCTCATATAAATTTCTGCAATAGTCTCCTAATTGGGTTTTCTTCTGTCTTTGCCTCCATATGGATTACTTTCAATACAGTCACTAGAGTGATCCCTTTAAAATACAAGCCCAGTCATGCTCTTACTCTTCTCAAGCCCCTACATTGGCTCCTATTGTGCTGAAAGTACTTAAAATGACTTTCAAAGTCCTACATTATTTCATTCTTTTCACCGCTGTATTACTCTGCTAGGGCTGCCATAACAAAGCACTACAGACTGGGTGGCATGAACAACAGAAGTTTATTTTCTCACAGCTCTGGAGGCAAGAAGTCCAAGATCAAAGCGTTCTTAGTGTTGGTTTCTTCTGCGGCCTCTCTTCTTGGCTTGCACATGACTGTCTTCCCCTGTGTCCTCACATGGTCTTCTCGGTGTTCATGTCTATTTTCTGATCTCTTCTTAAAAGCATGCCAGTAATATTGGATTAGGGTCCACACAGATGACCTTATCTTTACTCAATTACTTCTTCAAAGGCTCTGCCTCTAAATATGTCCACATTCTGAGGTAATGAAAATTAAAAATTCAACATATGAGTTTGGGGGTGGGGGTAGGAACACAATTCAGCTCACAATTACCTCCCTGACCTTACCTACTACGATTATCCCCCTCATTGCCTCCATCAGAACCCCAAAAGCCATCTTGCTGTTCTTCAGTCAGGCTTATTCCTGTCTCTATGTCCGAAACCTCATGCCTCAAGCATTAGCAAGCCCTCTTTTCTCATTTCCTTCATAGGTTTGCATGCATGCTGTCTTATCCGTGAATTTATTTCTGATCACTCTGGAGAGTATAATAGCAAGCCTTCGACTTCCTGACCAAACACATATTCTCCACCTCCCCATATTCTGCTGAATTTTTCTCCATAGCCTGTGTCATTATATACCACACTACATATTTTATTTACTTGTTTGTCTTTTTTAACCTCCCTCCACTTAGTTGTTGATCATTAAATATCTGTTAAATGACTAGATAAACAGAATATATTCATTTGCAAAGAGGAATACATGCAAAATTCACCATCATGAGGGATCTGGTAACTACATCCTATAAGGCACAGTTTAGAAAATAAGATGTTTAGGCTAGAGAAGAAAAGAGAGGCCCAAGGGAACACAGAATAAATGCTTTAAAACTTCTGAAGGAGTGTCCTGTGGATGAATGGGAAGTCAGTCTTTGCATTTAGTCTTATTCCACATGGCAGAATTGGGGCAAAGGATAGAAGTGAAGAAAAGGTAAAATTTAGCTCAAGATAACGATAAGAAAAATTTTACTGAATTTTTTTTTTCCCTGAAGATGGCTCCCAACAATAGATGATAAGGAAACTGAAGGCAAATAATTGTTTTAAGGCTATTGCAGGCAAGACACCTGTGTTCTTGGGAGGATCAAATGAGTGATTTCTGAGTTTGGTTCCTACTCTAAGTTTAGATGAAGAAAGACAAACCAATGTTAAATGAAAACAAAATATCACCACTTCATAAAAGAATGGTTGATCTCCACATCCCACTGTTTTCATGAGTCAGGTCTGGGAGGATTACCAGATCTGAGCAGCATGATGAGACAAAATGAGAACAGAACGTTAGGGGAACCACGGCCAAGCTTTGCCAGTAAGTAGTCACATGACTGAAATCAACTTACTCCACTTCTCTGGGCAGCCAATCAGTGAGCACTCATCGAAAGAAAGGTGTAGCCTCGATGAACATGGCATTGGCTTCAGTTCTAAACACTGTAATTCTAGGTTCTTTTTCAACACCTAGGAACTGCAAGAGAGTTGCAGATGAAAGGGAAAGGATTCAGTCACAGGGTATTATGAGATGATGGTAGAAGCACCCTGGCATGAAGGAAAATCCAGTTAAATCATAATACTTCCTGACCAGAGGAGTTCAGAAATGAAAGACAAAGTCCTCTGGGCCAGCCATCCAACATCTTCTCTCCAAATGTGTGAAAGAGGAGAGAGCGCCAAGCTTGAAAAGTCCAGATGAATCTGCTACTTCTACAGAGAACTCCTTCTCACTCCCAAGGGACTAGTAAAGCTCTAGATCAAGCTTGTCCAACCTGTGGCCCACAGGCCGCATGCAGCCCAGGATGGTTTTGAAGGCAGCCCAACACAAATTCATGAACTTTCTTAAAACCCTATGAGATTTTTTTTGTTATATTTTTGGAACTTGATTGTGCGGTTCTTGAGCACAAACTTTGTAGACAATAGAAATGAATGGAATAATCAGAGTATGATACATCCACAAATATCAGAGATTATCTGTAATTCACATTATAATTGCAAAGAGTTTGGTCAGAGAAATAAAAAACTGTCAAAATTAACTAATAAAGAGTGAGAGGACTCTGTTGCAAGGTCACGTAAAATGAATTGTGATGAAGTTTTTAAGTATGTATTCTGCACTAGGCATAGCACTGCCTTGCATTGTACACTCTCCCTATTTGTACACTGGTGTGCAGCTTCCAGTGTGTGAACTTCCAAGTACAGTCGAGTTGACACCATCAGATGTTACATTTGCTTGTGGTGACTTGGCAAGTAAAATACAGCAATCGTTGATAATATTTCACCCTACCTTTGTAAACGACTGGCATTTAATATTATTTAGAAGACATGTAGATATTATTGTTTGATTATTAAACCTTGCTTTCTTTTTTCCTATCTATTAATTTTCATAATCAAAGTAAATATAGTGGCTTATTTATTATTATGTTTCTAATTCCAGCATGGCTTCCACAATGTCTCAAAAGAGAACAGAACCCCCAAAAATAAAAATTATGGATGAAGAAAGATTATTCAACGAAAAGTGGATAGATGACTACTTTTTTGTTGAGGCCAATAATAAGGCATTCTGTCTAACTTGTAGGGAGTTTATGCTGGTTTTCAAAAACTATAATTTGAAAAGGCATTATATGCAAAAAATGCTGCCAAATATGGTGTATATCAAGGAATGCGTCCTAAGGACAAAAAAGCCAAACAAAAAAACTCTGTCTTAACAAATTTTTTACAATTCAAGCGGACTCTGTAATAAAAGCTAGTTATGTAGTAGTAAATTTAATAGCAAAAATATCAAAACCATTTATTGATGGTGAGTTTATTAAGCAATGTATGGAAGGCATGGCAGATATAATTTGCCCTGATAAAAAAGGGGATATTTCTAAAATTGGTTTGTCGCACCAGATTATAGCCAGGGGAACTGAAGAAACTGAAAAACTATCAAAAGAAGTTTGGAAAGTAAAGCTGCTAATTTAAAATTTTCTGCTTTGGCGATGGATGAAAACATTGATGCTACAGATACAGCACAACTTGACATTTTTATTAGAGGTATTGGTGACAAATATAATGTCACTAAAGAAATAGTTTCTTCAATGCCATTAAAAGACACAAATTTATAGATTTATACATAAAAGACACAAATAAATCTCATGATTTATACACAGCAGTAAAAAATACGTTAAAGTGGTTTTTTGGGGAAAGCTGGAATGACTCAGTGGGTTAAGAACTCGCTTTGAAGCCCCGGGGACCAAGAATCGAATCCTGGCCCCGGCCCATGCGGACCCACATGCTGAACTGGGGTGTGCCCCCAGTTCAGTTCTTGCCAGGACCTATGTGGGAGGCTCCCAGCCCAGTTCTTGCCCTGTGCAGCCCTGTGCCCAACTGTGGAGTGAAACTATATGGAAAACTAATGTCAACTGTGGAGACTGCTCTGGGCCCTCCCCCTTCTCTCTATCTCTCTCTGTCTCTGTTTCTCTCTGTCATAAATCTTTGAAAAAAAAAAGTGGTTTTTATTTGTCCATTGTGAATATATCTGGTATAGTTACTGATGGTGCCCCAAAGATGGTCATAAAAGAGAGGGACTTGTAAAATTAATAGAAGACTATGCAATTGCCACGCAAAACTCACATTTGATGAAGCATCTTTGCACAGTACATCAAGATAATTTATAATACAAAAGCTTAAAAAATGGGCAACGACATGCAAATTGCCATGAAAGCTGTGAATTTCATAGGGGCCAAGGGATTGAATCATTGCCAACTCCAGGAATTCCTTAAAAGTATGGAACGTGACTATGGTGACATTGTTTACTTTTCTGAAATAAAATGTGTAAGTCAAGGTAAACTGTTCAAAAGATTTTATGATTTGCAACATAAAGTCAAGTCACCATATCAAAAACCAGATTTGTGCCAGAACTTCACAATGAACACTGGCTTACAGATTTAGCATTTTTCATGTCTATGACCACATATTTACATGAGTTAAACATGCATCTTCAAGGTGAAAACCAACTTATCAATACATTTCAAACCATAAGAGTGTTCCAAATGACACTGAAATTATGGCAAGCTCAAATTAAGGCAAACAATTTTACAAATTTCGGTATGTTGGCTAAACTCAGAAAATGTGAACAGTGAAAAATATGCAGCCTTGCTTTTCGATTTGCTACAAAAATTTGAAAATGGGTTTCAAAGTTTCTGGAAAAACAATCACTATTTTAGTACATTTATGCCTCCGTTTTCAGTTGACATAAATATGTTACCAGCCACTTTTCAAATGAAATGCACAGAACTGCAATCTTACATTCAATTAAGGAAAAATTTGATCATGTCTTTTTACTGGACTTTTTATAAGACCTATCTTCCCAGAGACAAATATCCCTCACTTCACAATCACACCTTC
The DNA here is from genome assembly GCA_004027555.1 of Craseonycteris thonglongyai. Lineage (NCBI taxonomy): Eukaryota > Metazoa > Chordata > Mammalia > Chiroptera > Craseonycteridae > Craseonycteris > Craseonycteris thonglongyai. Next base: position 1,650 of record PVKE010036138.1, on the reverse strand, counting down.
TTCATGTCATCACTTTTGGGCAGCATCTACACCTGTGAGCAAATATTTTCAAGGATGAAGCACATGAAGAGTAAAATTAGAACAAAAATATCTGATGAGCACCTTGAGAACTCACTGAGAATTGTAACTACTTCCATCAAACCAGATATTGATGCATTATTTTTGCAAAAACAATGTCAAATTTCCCACTAGTTTTATGTTGCCCTCTTCATTTTTATAGTAAAAACAATTTAAAAAATCAGTGAAGTTTTATTATGTACATTTTATGCATCAGTGATCACAAACTTGAGACCTGTTCTTCGATTTTAAAAGACTCTTTGAACGGGGTGGTGCATAATAAGGATTATTATGCAAGTATGTTTTCCTTATCTGTGGTGGCAGATAGAAAAATTATGCATGAAACCTTTGTTTTTTTTTAAGCTCATCAGCTATCACTAGTGTTAGTGTATTTTGTGTGTGGCCCAAGACAATTCTTCTTCTTCCAGTGTGGTCCAAGAAAGTCACAAGATTGGACACCCCTACTCTAGTTTATGCTCTGCTTTGGTTCATGGAGACGAAATATGTCACTGAAGACTAAGTCCAAAAGGAAGTAAGCCTATGAGTGAATGCACATCCCGTTACATGTCTGAGTTTCTTTATCTTGATTGAAAAATATCTCTCGTGGATGTTTCATAGGTGTTGACTTATTGAGACTCAAAAGACAGCATTACAGATTTAAGTTATTCCAGCTCCGTTTCTAATATTTTGGTCCACCGTCTTCTAGACTTAGCCTGCATATGGCTTTTGGAGTTGCTTTAGAGATTTTTGGTGAAAAAGCACCAAACAATGTTGGTAGAGTCTGATTTTTCTTTTTTTTTTAATAAAATTTCCCAGCAGCTCCCAGGCAGTTGAGGCTGAAATGGTATAACTGAGTTTCAGCAAATCTATGACCTATTTTCTTTTATGTAGGCCAAAATTAGTACTGAGCTTGATATTGTCCAAGATTTAAGCCCGGGTTGATGCCAGGACTCTAGAATTATCTGAAAACCAGATGTGTTTTCGCCATTTTTTCCTAGTTTATATCCATCTCATTTGACCCTTCCTTTGCAAAAGGAAATGGATCCGCCTGGTCCCTCTTTTTATTTAGTCAGTATCTCTCACCAGGACAGGGTGGTGATTCAGACCCTTGGCTCTGCCAGGTTTAGATAACAGAAACTGTTTTTACTAATAGTTGAAAAACAGAAATAACAACATTCCTTTTCATTCCAGGCTCCCTAAACTGTTTCCTTCTTTTTCTTTTTGGTACAATAATGAGAGCTGACAGGGACGCTTGATACCATTAGCAGTAAATAAATTTTTCAATGAGGACTAACTCAGGAAAACTGGAAATTCAGATGGTTATTTATTTATTTATTTATATTTTGACCAAGAAAATTCTGTATCTCCTATGACTTTGCTCTCTGTGTATGCTTTATGAGACATTTCAGCAAAGCGTCTTAAAATTTATCCAATAGCTGTCTCCTTCACTTCTCCTTGCTAGATCTCTTCACTCATCTTTTTGGAGGTCCTGAGTTGCTTTTGTTTTGTTTTGTTTTGTTTTGTTTTGTTTTGTTTTGCTTTGTTTGGGGGGGGGGGAGGTGAGGGGTCTCTGTCCCAGAAGATTAAAGGCAG
>PVKE010036137.1:0-16539 GCA_004027555.1 Craseonycteris thonglongyai | reverse complement strand
TTGCCATCCTTAAAGAAACTTGTCATCTCCCAAAAAGGACGAGTGAGTCACTAAAGATTGCTCAGAGCAACTGCTTCCTATTTTTCCCTAAGGAGAAAGTAACTAACTTGAGTCATACACTGTACCTGTCTTTTATAGCTGGCACAGCATGTAGTTTAGCAGTTCAGATTCCATTTATCTGCTGCTTATTATAGCTTAACATTAAAAAAGAAATGTAACAGGTTAGCAAAATTACTTATAAAAGTATATTTTAAGAAGTCTGAATTTTATTTGAATTTCTATCTGAGCTTTTTAAACACTGATTCACTGGTGGGTGCTTATATGAACACTTCATATTGTTCCTTAACACCATCTTGGACCAAAATAAACCTTTCTTTGGGTTTTGCATACTCCATGGAGGTTACAGAAGCAAAGATCAGCAAGGAAGACTACAGGAGGATAAACAATGCATGGTGCCAAATGTTTCTTCCCTTGGTGGAAGTTTTGCACAAAGCATGAAAGATGAAAATGAGATCAGAAATGAGCAAGGGCTGCACTGAAAAAAACAATAGCAGGCTCTTAAAATAAGCAGGAAATGTGAATTTTGTGAGAATATGTTCTTACATCTGTATTGCCTTCCTCCAAATCCCCTTTACTTGTCAATACCGATAGTCTATCTTGCAGTCCCTTAAGGAAATGAAATTGTCATTCAAGCATTTTTGAAGAAAATACTTTTTCTTGAGGCCATTGGAAAACTCTATTGAAAGAAAATTTAAAAAGATTTGAGTGTAGGATGAACATGTTAGCCTTTTACATTTCTGTCAGGTATTTGTATCAGTTTACTTGTTTTGAAACTGTAATTCCTCTGCATGTACATGCATGCATACTATTTTTAATGTACTTTTTAGAGTTTGATGTGAAAAAAACTTTAGCTTATTTAAAATAAATTTTCTATGATATAGGCTGGCTATGTTGGAAAACTTATGATAGGGATTTGAAATTATTGTTCAATTAGAGAAATGAATATACTTTAAAAGCTGTAGGCTTTAAAAAAATTCACATATGATGTAGAAATAGCAGGTGAGAAAATGTTAGCTCATATTCTTAAATAGCAGAAACAGATAGTTTCTTGTATGGCTTGCTTATTTTAGGGTAGTATGCCTCTACTCCATGATTTTAGTTTAATTTCATTATGCACAGAGAATATAATTTGTATGATTTTGTTTCATTTAAATTTGTTAAGATTTTTTTTTTTTTAAGATTTGTTTTTATTGGTTTTTGACAGAAAGAGACAGACAGAGAGAGAGAGACAGAGAGAAGAGGGAGGGTCCAGAGCAGTCTCCATAGTCGACAGCATTAGTTTTCCATATAGTCTTACTCCACAGGTGGGCGCAGGGCTGCACAGGGCAGGAACTGGGCTGGGAGCCTCCACATAGGTCCTGGCAAGAGCTGAACTGGAAGCACACCCCAGTTCAGCATATGGGTCTGCATGGGCCAGAGCCAGGATTCAATCCCTGGTCTCCAGGGCTGCAAAGCAAGCACTTAACCCGCTGAGCCATTCCCAGCCTCCCAAGATTTTTTTTTATTAATTGTTAAATTTATTAAGGTGACAATGGTTGGTAAAAATTGCATAGGTTCCAGGTGTACAATTTTATAATATGTTGTCTATGCACTGCATTGTGTGCTCATCACCCATAGGCAGTTCTCATTCCATCAGCATATATTTGATGTCCCCTCCCTATCTGTCACTCCCTCCTCTCTTACACTCAGATAACCACTAAACTATTGTCTAAGTTTCTGTTTCTTTGTTATTTTTAGCCTTATATTACACATGTAAGTGAAGTCATATGGTTCTTGATTTTTTCAGTCTGATTTATCTTGCTAAATATAATGATCTCAATTTCCATCCATGTTGTCACAAATGGCTGTATTTCATCTTTTCTTATTGCTAAGTAGTATTCCATTGTGTAAATGTAGCACAACTTCTTTATCCAGTCATCTATCAAAGGACACTATGGTTGTTTCCAAGACTTGGTCACCATGAACAGTGCTGTGATGAACATTGGGATACATATATATTTGCAAACTAAGGTTTTCAAGTTTTTTTGGTAGATATCCAAAAGAGGGATTGCTGGGTTATATCGTAATTCTATTCTTAATTTTTTGAGGAACTTCCATACTGCCTTCCATAGTGGTTGTACCAATTTACTTTCTTTCCAGCAATGTATGAAAGTTCCTTTTGCTCCACAGCCTCTTCAGCACTTGTTATTCCTTGTCTTGTCTCAACAAGGCCAGATAGCCATTCTCACAGGTGTGAGGTGGCGTCTCATTGTGGTTTTAATTTGCATTTTTCTAATAGTTAGTGAAGTTGAACATTTTTTTCATATAGCTGTTGGCCATTTGTATGTCTTCAGGAGAGAAGTATCTATTCAGGTCTTCTGCCCATTTTCCAATTGGATTGTTTTGTTTTGTTTTTTTGTTTTTGAGATGTGTGCATTCTCTATGTATTTTAGATATTAGCCTCTTATCAGTGGCATTATTTGCAAATATTTTCTCCTATTTGGTTGGTTTCCTTTTTACTTTGTTAACTATTTCATTTGCTATGCAGAAGATTTTTAGTTTGATGTAGTCCCATTCATTTATTTTTGCTTTTACGTCCCTTGCCTTTGAGATCAAGTTCATAAATTTGTTAAGATTTGCTTTATGTTTCAAGACATGGTCTATCTTAGACATTTGTGGATGTGCATATAAAAGTAATGGGTGTTGTGCCTTCATTGTAAGGAATGTCCTAAAAATATCAATTATATCTTATGAGTTGATGGTGTTATTCAGTACTTTGACATTTTTAGTTTTGTCAATTATGATGAATAAAATACACCATTAGGATTTTTAAGTCTTCTTGCTGAATAGATTCTTTTATCATCATGTAATGTCTTTCTTTATCTATAACACTGTTTGGTTGTTGATTTTGTTTGGTATTAATATAACAATTCCTGCTTTTTCTTGGTTCGTTTTTGCATGGTATATCTATTTTTATTCTATTACTTCTAACCTACCTATATCATTTTATTTGAAGTGAGTTTCTTGCAAATATTGTAGAGTTGCGTAACTTTATTTCATATTGCTATTGCCCTTTATATGATGTGCTTAGATCATTTACATTTAATTTTCAATACATTTGAAATTATGGTTAGCATTTCTTATTTATTTTATTATGGCTGTCTCTCCTTTCTTGTCTTCTTGTGCATTATTTGAACAGTTTTTGCTATTTTATTTTATTTACTTGTTTTATCATATTGCTTTGCATAGTATTTCTTTATTGGTTGCTTAAAGTTTAAAAATACATAGTTAAGTTTTTACAGTTAAAGAGAGACTGAAATTTTACCATCTCAAGTGTTAAGTAGAATATAATCACTATTTGGGTTCGCTAATCTTTACCCTTTATCTTTTTGTTGTTTTACATATTATATATACATGGACTGAAAATTTCATCAGAAAATGTAATTTTTTTCTTTCAACCATCAAACATAATTCTAAAAACACAAGAAGAGAAGAATGGTCTATTATATTTACCCAGATATGAACCCTTTTTATTGCTTTTCATTCCTGATATTCAGAACTTCTTCTGATACCACTTCCCTTCTGCCTGAAATGCTTCATTTAGTAACGAAAGTAATTTTGCTAGCTCTGAATTTTTTGTTTTCCTTAATTTGTGAATGTCTTTATTTTACCTTCATTTTTATAGGATGATTTTGCTAAATATAGAAGTTGAGGTTACAAATTCTTTTATTTCAGCACTTTACAAATGTTGCTATGCTTCCTTCTGGTATCCATAGTGTCTATCAGAAATCCCTATTCTTTCAAATTATTTTTCTCTTAAAGTAATGTAACATTTTCCTGTGGGTGCTTTGAAAATTACTTCTTTACCTTTGGATTTCAGCAGTTTCATTATGCCGTGTTTTGGGCATGTATTTCTTTGTGTTGATCCTGTTTGGGCTTTTCTGACCTTGAATCTGTGAGTTTAATTTTCTCCAATTTGTGATATTTTCATCAGATCACATTTATTTATTTAGGAAGTATTTAATAAAATTTTATAATTTCAATGACAAGTCAAAGGAAATAAGCAGTTTGGGAGCAATACAACAGCTCCTATTTATTATATATATATCATATATATATATATATATATATATGTCATATGTGTATATGTGTGTGTGTGTGTGTGTGTATGTATGCATGTGCTAGTATTTACTAGGAATGGGATAGGAAAGTGAACATTAATTATTTTAAAGAGCTATTGCCCTGTGATAATAAAATATGAAATCAGCTTAAAATTTTTTATGTTTTAACTTGAAACTGTGAAAGTCACAATAATTTGAATCTTTTTTAAAACATCTTTAATTTAAATTTAGGAGAAAGTTATGCTCATTTTATTTTAAAAACCTTTAAATCAGTACACACCCTTTTTGTAGGTTTATAAGACTTGTCAGTCGGTTAATGAACAAATTTTATTGAGCATCTTATCTGTTAGATAAGCTGCACTAGTCTAACAGTTTATGAGCACTTAGAAATAAAAGGAACTAGTTCCTGACTGCATGGCACTTACAAAAAGAATGCTATTAAAGATATAATTATAGGAGCAATATATGAGATGTAGAAGTACAGGATGATTTGGTAGTCTCAAGTATAAGAGTTGGAAGGGATCTTAAAAGTTGTATCTGTACCCAAAATCTCTGCTAAGTGGTCTTTTGGCCTGTGATGGAACAATCATGATGGGACTTCCATAGTTTGCCAAGTTACTCTTTCTGTTTGCTCCTGAAAATACCAGTTCGTTGTTGGCAAACCAGGTATTGCACTCTCATTGTGTTTCGGTAGAGAGCTGAAACCGGTAAATGACTGAGCAGATCCTATGGGCCACCGCATGCTATCTCCCTTAATTTTTTGACTATTTTGGTAATAGGTTTTTATTTCTGTAGAAAATTTTATTGCTATATCACCATTTTAGGAATCAAGCTTTCTTCAGTGTCTGATATTTAAACCAAAAATATGAGAATCAAATTTCTTTTCTTATATTATTTACCCATTATCTTACTCTTTATATGAAAAGGTCTTGATTCTCTTATTCCCTCAAAGCTATGGTGATAGAATTACATTGTCAAATTCAAATTTGTCCATTTGATGATCTCAGTCAAAGATTAGTAAAATATGTGGTATTCACATGTAGTAACCTTGCAAAAGAATTTGTCCTATAGCCCCAAACCACAATCATTTGTTATTTGGAGTGAGTCATTAATTTTATCAGATTGGAGACTGATGGGAATTAAGGGACAGAGTGCAGACCGCTTGTCTTAGCTGATTTACCCAATGACATCATTCTACTTTCTACTGTCCAATTACATTTGCTCTGAATCTCTGACCAGTGCATGGCAGCTCCAGACGATACTTCTTCAAACGACCTGAATCATGACTAATAACATTTATGTCTGAATTTTTCATCTGTCCTCTGTGATAAATAGAGGTTGAATCTGATTAATATTTTACAATCTGTGTTCACAATTACTTGGGGGAAATAACCAAGTCATTATTCATAGAAGAGGACCTGGTGTTTCTTATGTGCTTTAGATCAGGGGTCCCCAACCGCCCAGGCCATGGACTGACACCTGTTAGGAACTGGGCCACACAGCAGGAGGTGAGTGGCAGGGGAACCAGTGAAGCTTCACCTGTGTTTACAGCCTCTCCATGTCTCCCAAATTATCACTTGAGCTCCACCTCCTGTCAGATCAGTAGCAGAATTAGATTAGTTGTAGAATTATTTCATTATATATTACAGTGTAATAATAATGGAAATACAATGCACAATAAATGAAATGTGTTTACATCATCCTGAAACCATCCTCCCCTCTCCCAGTCCTTGGAAAAACTATTCTCCACGAATCTGGTCCCTGGTGCTAAAGGGGTTGGGAATCGCTGCTTTAGATTACTTCTCTTTTGTTAAAAAACTATATATATATTTGCATCTCTGTTTTTAGGAAGAGTGAACATTTCCATTTCCAATTTATTGCAATTAAGCTGACTGAATTGTGTCCTAATTTTAAGCCATTACACTATGTATTATGTTATTTTTTTTGATCACCTGTACTAAAATTATGATATTAATATGAATGAAGGACACTTTAGCACTCATTGCTGCTGAAAGAATATGCTGATTAGGTTTCATGGTTGATTGATGTCTCTAGCCAAACAAATCTGGGAAAGGAAATATAAATCTGGTTTATTTCAGTCTAAAAGAGAAATCATTATAGAAAAATTGTGAAGGATTATGCAAGCCTTCATAAATTTTCCATAAATAGAGGAAATATACTAATGATCAAAAAAAAAAAAGGGAGGAGGCATGAAGCTCAATACTATTATTTATATTATTATTGATTTGCTACTGATGTCTGGTAGAAAATGATTGTTATATAATCTTGCAATTGATATTTAGCAAGGATCACTATGTTTAAGGCACTGTGAATAAGAGAGATGCACTTCTTGTACTAAAGGGTCACACAGTAAGTTTGAGAATACAATTATATAAAATTTATCAATTTAAGAAGAGTCTATTGAATATTTAAGTCAAAAGAGGCCTCTCTGGGGTAACAATGGCTAGACTGAGACCTGAAGGTAGATTAGGAGTTGGGGATTCATGTATGTGCCTAGTACCTCTTTTCTCATGTGTGCAGGTAATAGTACCTCTTCCTGTTGGGGAAACCATTCTTCTTCACCCCAGTCAGAGAGTTCTGGCTCAGATTTCCATTCACAGTTCCCTACTGTCTGACTACTACGGGGCCATAACCTCAGTTTTATGCTAGTGTGATCATGACATTCAATTTTCCGTTCAACTGCCTTTGATCTAAAGATAAGAACAACCTAAGCTGAGAAAATCACTTTATTTCCTTTGAATTTTTCTTAGTTTAACTGAAAACTACAAGTTTTTTTTTTTCCTTCTCTGATCTCAAGGCATGGTCAGTAGTACCTGTACCATTCATTTCCTCAAGTAATAAAGAAAATTTGAAAAAGAAAAAATATCAACAGTATTCAGTAACGGAAGACCAAGTAGTTGTCCCTTCATCTCTGGAGCCCTGGAGCCTTCAACATTATCCTCAGGTGTATGATCTTTACACAGAAACCTTTAGATTGTGTCTAGGCCATTCTTCCCAAGCTGAGTACTCTTAGGTATACAAAGTCAGAAATATGCATGATTAGCTTTAAGACCATTGATTTCATTTAAAGATTTACAAAAATGCTTAATTTGACATGTAGGTAGCTAAAATCACTTTTACATTAAAATATCAATATGTTAAGGAGTGGAATACAAAAATTTTCAAGCATTTTAAAGGATTATATGGCACTTTAAATCTTTCAAATTATAGATGGCACTGTTGGGATATGCCTCGAGGCTCCCCGAGGGCTGTTTTAAAATTTTTAGGCCATGAACTCAATGGAAAAGTTTAGGAGGATTATCCCAGGTGCTTCTTAATTTGAAAAGAAAATTAATATTAGTCTACATATTTGTATCTTCCAGCTTACATCCTCATTTTAACAGACCTGTTTCTTTGACAATGATGACATTTTCTTTGTTACCCTCTAGTGCTATAACCAAAAGCTGGTGTAGGAGAAACCTAGAGTCCAAAAAATTACTGTGACTACAGGTACAACTTAAGTAATTTTCCATTTCTAATTGATAGCCTGGGAATTAAAGTTAGAAAAAGCCTAGCAGATGTTATATCTCCTCCTGAGGATCTAGTGTAAAAGCGCTTGCTAAAGATTTTAACATTATTCACTTTAAAGCTTTCTTGTCTCTTATCTTTAAAAAAAAAAAAATTCTTCTAACAATTTATTGAGGAACTAACTACATTTAAGCATGTTTACTTGATTCCTAAAATTTCCCAATGCTATCTCCTAAGTACACCTTTTGATTCAAATTCTTATTTTTTTGCAATACTGGATCATAACCATATGATTGTAAACCACTGATTCCTCATTTCTACAAGTTAGAGGTAGAAATCAAATAGTGTTAAATTAAACCCAGACAAAGGTTAAAGTCTGAAAAGTGAAGCTAGAACATCTCACGCTATTAGGAAGATAAAGCCCTATACATAAAAGCTGGCAAAAAAAAACCCCAAAACTTTTTAAAATGTATTTTCTTAAAGTATTCAGTAAATAAAATTTGTGAAGAAAAAAGATGAAATAAAAAAATTTATGAAATTGAGACTGGGGCTGCAACCAAACTATTCATTCACTGACCAAATTTTAAAATATATACATAGACTAAAAATTAGACAGCAGTAGAGGTGTAACTCCCTTAGTATAGGGTGGACTTTAAAAAACGTATATTGCATATTGAAATAGAGTTTCTTTCTGCCTTATGTATTCTTTCACTGGGGACTTGTTTTTATTTGCGATTGGTATCCAGAATCAAGTGGCTCATAACAATTTAGGAGAAGTGTTTGTTTATAAGCTTCAAGTAAATTATTTAATTATCTTTGAAGAAAAATTTCATTGTTTATGGGTAGATTAATACACAAGTGAAAACTTTTCCATAGTTAATAATCTGATAATATGAACAGTCTTTCTTAAATTAGTCTGTCTTTGGTTTAATTTTTAAACCTTATATATTCATACCAAATGTTCTTATCTGATACATATCTATCTACATATGAATTTCTATCAGTAACACCTTTCTCTGTTTAATCTCTGCTGGCATTAAGAAGACATGCTTTCACTGGGCTCAATTGGTTAGACCTGGCTCATTTAATTAGAAAAATCAGCCATGATGTTCTTCAAATTGTTGGGAAATTTTAAGGTCACGTCTTTGTGACACTGACCATGAAGTACTTTTGACCTACACATTTGAATAAATAACTACCCAATTGAAAAGTCACAGATCAATGAGCAAGCCTTCCCCTTTCTTACCAATTGTTTTGAGATATAATTGATGTATTATATTAGTTTTAGGTATACAACATAAAAATTCAATATTTGTATATATTGTGAAGTGATCACCACAGTGAGTCTAGCTAACATTAAGGATTCACGTTGCTTTCAGGAAAATGTAATTTTAGCAGAATGTACTCTTCTTATCAGATCATCAATCTTTGTATGGCTGTCCATCTCACATTCAATGGTCCAGTTACCTTGATTGTGGTGTTTCAAAACTCTTTCATGCTACTTCAGTGTTTCTGCAATTATGCCCATCACTACCTCTACCAACAACTTCCTCCCTGGTTGTGTATTTCTGGAGCCCAATAGAAGCATCAGTCCCTGTGGAAATGTTTTCTTGACACTTGTAGGCAGAATTATTTTCTTTTTCCTCTGTGCCCTTAAGTACCTTGCTACTTACCATTAGTACTATATTCATTACAAATTACAATAATTATATATATTTATATACCTTTAATTAGACTATTGGACTATGAAGTCAAGAACTTTGTTTTATTCTTTTTGCAACCTCAATGGCTCTGTCTTTGGCATATAGTGTAAGACTCGTTGTTCCTAACATTTTATTATGCAAATATGCAGGACAATGCAAAATTGTTATAATTAGCATATTCACAACCTAAATTCAATAATTTTACATTTTTTATTTTTGCTTAATCTATATTATCATCTATAATTTTCTATCTGTATTATTAAGTTGCAGATATCATGACACTTTACATATCAATTCTTTTTTTTTTTAAGATTTATTTTATTGGTTTTGACAAAGACAGAGAGAGACAGTGAGAAGGGAGAGGGTCCAGTGCAGTCTCCATAGTTGTACATCATCAGTTTTTGAGATGGTTTTGTTCCACACAGGTGGGCAGGGGTCACACAGGGAGGGAACTGGGCTTGGGTCCTCCTGCATGGGAGTCATGCCCCAGTTCAGCATGTGGGTCTGTATAAGCCAGGGCTGAGATTCAGTCTGTGGTTCCCAGGGCTGCAAAACGAGCACTTACCGGTAAGCCACTGAGCCATCCTGGCTTCCCCTTACCTATCAATTCTTCAATTGGTATTTCCTAAAAATACTTCTTCTTGTGAACCACAATATCATTATTACACCTAATAAAAACAAAAATTTTCTAATACCATTTACCATGTAGCTCATAATTAAAATTTTCCCAATTGTTCCAAATTCATATTTAGGGTTGTTTTTTGTTTGTTTGTTTTTGTTTTTTAAATTAGCTTATTACTAATTTTTTGATCAAATAAAATGAATCCTGAAACTAAATATTGGCACTGGTGGAATTTTTCTTAGGGAGAGAAATATGGAATGGATACTTGATATTTGAAATTCTACATTTTAAAATGTCATATTAAAGCTGACAGTTATGGCAATTGGCATGAGCATGTAGGATTTAGATTATAATTGAAAGAGCTTAATAGAGCAGTACAATATATCTGCCTTGGCACTTACTGCACAATAGAAAAGCATTTGAATGCAGCCCACATAGAAGAGAGTGGCATGAATCAATCCTGGTAGGTATAGGGCATCTGCTGCTAGTGTGAAGACATGAGGGCAGAGGAAAGTCGTCACTTATATACATTGTCTAGCTAAGCAATTTGTAAATGCTGTACCATAAAATTTCTTGGTTGTTTATAAATTGTGGCAGTACATGCCAACTTGCAGGTCATTTTTACCATCAGTTCACTTAAAATTGCTTACTTTAGCCCTCCATTTTAGATCACTGCCATATGCTGATGACTGAAGAAAAAATTTTAAGAGATCCATGCATAAAGTGCTGTGTAGCTCTTAAGGGAAGCTTCTGTCTTGTGCTCAGAATTTTCCATTCCAGCCCTTCCATAGCCCATGCGATCATCAGCAAATGCTCATTGTAATTCTTCCTTTGTTATTTATCCTACTGCTCTCATTCAAGGTAAAAATTGCCATCACATGGTAATCCTGAGAGAGGAATGTACCTCATTAGCAATATTTTCCACAGACACCAAGATAGTATAAAAGGAAATCAGAACAATCTAGTACCAAAGATCAGTAGTGAAACTGAGTGGTTTAAAAATAAAATGGCTCAGGATGTGGAAGAATTAACTTTGGGGTGACAACTTTGGAAAAATCACTTCACTTCTCTACCCTTCGGTTTCCTCATCTGTGAATAGAAATAAAGCACTTGCATCTCCTCCCACAGTGATTGCAAGTAAGAAATCAGATGAGGCCCATCTATATATGTTCGGTGAACTAAACAGCATCTAATATAGATTAAAAAATGTTGATTTATTTCTAGGAATTTAGAGTCTTTTCAAATCTGATGTATTAAAGTCCTGAAGCATGAAAAGGAGTCTAGTTTTTTTCCCTTGAACAAATATTTGTGCAAAGCATTAGCACTTTTATTTAAAAAACTTTTTGGAGAAGTTAAACAGGTGATGACATTTCTCAATTATGTTCTTGAATCATGGACCTTGGCTATCCTGAAGTATTGGAAACCATATCTGTTTTATTTTTTTAGCTGTCAGGAGTATTGTGCTCAAAGCAACTCCAATCTATTTCAAATCAAAGCACATAGTTGAAGCTTTGGGACAGAGGGACTGAAGCACTGGTTTTATATTTAGTCTGTGTGCCCAAATCCCTATTGAGAAGACCCCATAAGTAGCATTTTCTTGAATGTTTCCACATGATGAAGGTCTGTTTATTGATGTCTGTACTCATTGCTCTCTGCTAAGAACAGCAAGGGTTCCAGAAAAAGAAACAAAGCAACATTCTAAACCCCAAAATTGTGTAAAACCAAATATTATTGATTCAATGCACAATTAATGGATTTCTGTATCCAGAGAATTGGGATAAGTGCCATGAGAGGATTTTATTAATAAGATAAAGAAGATGCAAGCCTTGACCTCAGGAGGTTTATAATCATGTGGGAAGGATGAGAGAAATAAACAGATATATGTAAAACATAAAATATTGTGAAGAACTATATACAGAGCCTTAAATTAAGTCCTTTCAAAGAGAACTCAGCATTTCTATTTACTATGGTGAAAAATTCTCTTCAGCATGCCCTGATTCTTCCCTTACTATCTTTCTACTACCAAGTCTGCTGAAGAAATGTGTTTTTACAGAGAAAACCTGTTTCCTTCTCCCCTCCATCCTATCTCCTGTGCTAACTTTTGACATAGGAGAGGAAGTGGAGGCACAATGAGGAATAATTTAAAGCAAGGGTCACTCCTTAGAATTACATCTTGGAATGATGTGGTGAGGCAGTGAGTTGCCACTTAATATTTAATACTAAGCTGTCTCACCTAGGTAGGGAAATAAAATAAATTTATACTTACATAGTACTGTACAGTATTTTATTAAAATTGGCAGTATTGGATTTTAGACTTGAGAAAGAGACTCACAAAGAGAAGAGTACCTGCCCAATATCTCACAAATAAAAACTGCACCAATTATTTCTGAACTAGCTTTCTTGGACTCCAACATTTCTACTGTATCATGTTTCTTTTTTTTTTTTTTTTTAAATATTTATTATTAATTAATTCATTTTTGACAGGGAGAGAGAGAGATACAGAGATAGAGACAGAGAGAGAACTGAACTGGGGGAGCTCCCAGTTCAGCATATGGTTCCGCACAGGCCGGGGCCGGGATTCGATCCTCGGTCCCCGACGCTGCAAAGTGAGCGCTTAACCCACTGAGCCATCCCGGCTTCCCCTGTATCATGTTTCTTGGCAGGCCACTACAGACCACAGTGATATAGTGGAAAGAGTGAAGGACCAGGACTCCTGGGGATTAGTGAAGCCTTCCTGTTAGGAAGTCCAAAGCCAAAATTTGGAAAGTGCAACTAAGCGAAGTCAATGGTATCTGGAACCAAAACAATGCACTCTAAACTATATCTTTATATTTTTAATGGACTAATTATTGTGATGGGCAGATCATCACACATCTAAATATTCATGTACACCACAACAATTAGTAAGCATTTAAAAACCAAAATATGTAAAGCATTTAAATATGAAGTGTTTTTTAAGCTCAAGGCTGTGGCAAAAGATTTTGCTGTCGGGATGTTTAATTTTATGTATCAACTTAATTGGGCTAAGCGATACCCTGGTAGCTGGTAAAACATTATTTCTAAGTATGTTCCCAAGAGTGTCTCAGAAGAGATTAGCATTTTAATTGGTAGACCCAGAAAAGCAGATCACCTTTCCCATGCAGGCTGGCATCATCCAATCCACTGAAGGCCTGAATAGGACAAAAAGGCAAAGGAAGAGCAACTTCTCTCTCTGCTTGAGTTGTGCTCTTCTCCTGCCCTCGGACATTGGGGCTTCTGGTTTTCAGGCCTTCAGACTCAGGTAGGGATTTACATCATCAACCCCCTCAATCCCAGGCCTTTAGGTTCAGACTGAATTACACTGACATCTTTCTTGGTTTTTCATCTTGCAGAGAGTAGAAACTTAGCCTCCATGACTGTATTAGCCAATTTTCATACTAAATCTCCTCTTAAATATGCCTCTATGTATCCTATTGCTTCTGTTTCTCTGGAGAATCAACAATACATCTAGAATCCTTTAATTGGCCTCATATTGGAACAGGAGTCAGCTATTCTTCATGTGAGTCTTGAATTTGTCACAGTCGTATACCTTTTTATTGTTACCCTTTTATATGAAATGAGCAGGTTAACTTAGATCAGTGGTTTTTCAAGTTTCTGCTATGACCCATTACTTGATGAAATAAAGTGGAAAATAGCAAAACATTAACTTTTAAAATCTTTTATTTTCATGTTTTATTTGTATTGTAATAGTTGAATATATGCATAAGATGTATTCCTAACTGAAAGGGATGGGCAGATACTTTTTAAAACTCTGCTTTGTCTCATCATTAAGATCATTGCCAGCTCCAACATTACCTGTTCTATCTTCCTTTCAAAATCCAAGGACCTTTCCAGATCACATCTTCCTCCTGATTTATTTGCATGTCTTCACCTGATTTCATAGGACCTTCCTGTTCTGCTTTTGCTGCTGAATTCCCCACTCTCCTGCCTTCTTTAATAAATTTTTTTTTTGCCTTTAACTATGGAGCTTCCTGTAAGCACAGACTTCCTCTCAGTTGTCCTTGACTGAAACACCATTCAAAAGAAACTCATGCTCAAAATCTGAACTGTAAGCTACTTTCCTCTTACCTAAACCCTAGGTCACAAAACTTCAACATCTTCCAGATGTTTCAATGTCACCACAGATTGGATTTCTCATTATTCACCTGAAATATGTATTCCTTCTTTTTCAGGATCAATTTTAAAATTATAATGTAGAGATACTGTTTTGTTTTGTTTTTCTTTCTGTATTGAGAAGGTTCATTTGAGTTGCTCTTAGTTTTGCAAATATAAGGCAAATAGACACCTGGTGGAAGATTACAAATTACCTTTTTTAGTTACCGGTACTTATTTTTTGGTATGTGAAAGCTTAGCTCAGTAGTTCTCCAAATGTAGTAGTGGCTGGACCAGCACTATCAGCATTGCTGGGGAGCTTGTTAGAATTACGAATTCTCAGACCCAACCTAGACTTACTAGATCAGAAACTCTGGTGGTAAGGCTAAGTAATCTACTTTTTAGCAAATCCTCTAGATATTTTTGATGACCACAATCTAAAGTTTGAAAACAAGTTTCATACCCCTTAGTATACAGAAATAGTGTCTGCACCAATTTATATAAAAAGATTGACCTTATGGTAGAGAATTTCTGAGCTTCACCATCTGCCTTTTCTGAGATGGAGAGTGCATGAGTATTCCAAATTGAAATCACTTGGTAGAATGCTTGGGCTGGTGTTTTATGCCCAACACAAGTTGTTTTGTTTGTTTGTTTGTTTTTTAATGAATTTATTGAGATACAATTTACACACTCTGAAGTTGACTCTCTTAAAGTGCACAACTCATCATTTTTAGCATATTCATAGAATTGTGCAATCACCACCACCCTCTAAAAAAGATTTGTAGAAACTGATTTTGGTAAAATATATGAATGGTGCTGGAATTTTGTCCAAGCTAGAATCCCTCTATCAAGAAGTTTTGGAAAACAGCGATAGTACATATGCATGGAAACTGCTTTTGCTGTGAACACAGAGACACACAACAGGGACTGGCAGGGAAAGAACCTCCCAACAGAGGCAACCAGCATGTGACAGAAAACTGTTTAGGACCAATCTTCAATAAAAATCCCTGTGGGAGTAAGAGGAATGGCAGTGAATTGATTGTATCTGTTTGCCAAAGAGAGGTCTGATGTATATGTCATCCCATCATATTTATTAATAGCACGCCCTTTCACTCCCAAATGTTTTAGTTTATGGTAAATCTTATGATTACCTTAATTAGACCACCCTAGTTCTCTCTGTTGAAGATCTTTTTTTCTCTAGTACCCTGCCCAGCCTCCTGTGCAGCCCCAAATTCCAATTCCTGTCTGTAAAGCTCATTGAGACCACCACTCTCTATTTGCACTGTTGTGGATCACCAGGTATATAGAGTACCACCTGTGCATTGGAACACTTTGCATAAACTGTTCAATTTTTTTCTTTGCGGCCTGTTGTTCACCATCTGAAAAATTGTATTTTCAGTCAGTCATCAGTGACTCCACCATGACATTATATCTGTGAAGTTTCTACATGTCAATGAATATTAACTAACAGTAGTTCATTTGTTTTCTTTGTTATTTAGAATTCCTTGCATGATTAATAAACAATGTATTTATTTAACTTTTGATAGATATTTGGTTATTCCATTTTTTTTACTATTACAAATTGCACATATCATTTTGGTGGACCTATCCACTTATTTCCATTGACCATATATCCTGGAGGAGAATTTATACTCATCTCTTTTAGATATTGAAGCAGTTTTCCAGAGAGATTGTACCATTTTGACTTTTACCATTAATGCATGAGCAAGTCAACTGTTCACATTCTCATCAACTCTGAGTATTGTGAGTCCTTTAAGTCTTAGCCACTTGGTGGAAGTGTTGAAACACCACAATTTTTATGCTGAATGCTTTATTCTTTATTTACATAACAATCAATGTCTTTAAATTAAAATAACTTTTATATATCTAAAATGTATGCCCTATATTTTTAAAGGAAAATAAAAATCTAAATCTATAATTTTTCATACCCAACCTCTTTAAATTTAAATAAAAATTTAAAAAGTAATAATTTATATTACTATATTATATTAAATGATGTCAATAGACTATATTATTTCTAAAATATTTAATAATTTTAAGTCCTTTAAGCTTAATATGCAAGGGCTATCTGGAAAAAATCCAGCCTTAAATGCCTCTATTTTTCATATTATTTGGCTGGATACTTTCCAGACAGCCCTCACACTTTGCACTATAGTTTGAATTCTTACATGGTATTATTTGGAAGTTCTTAACATTTCCAGACATCATATTCAAAATACTATGCCTACTAAATTTTTCAAATAAGAAGCAGAATTCACTGATTTATGTTTTTTAATATATTTTTATTTATTTATTTATTTTTGACAGGGAGAGAAAGAGACAGAGACAGAGAGAGAACTGAACTGGGGGAGCTCCCAGTTCAGCATATGGTTCC